>MU753270.1:43182-60854 GCA_026770625.1 Nicotiana glauca | reverse complement strand
GTAATATTATTTTGGGGAGGGCCGTGAAATTCACTAAACGGCTCTCCCGAATTCTAAGTATCTTAATAACCATTTGTTGAGGGTCCCGCATTTGTATTTTTTGTTTGGCGAGGCTCATCTCAGCATTTTATTAAAAGGCCGACCTAAAAGTGACTACGATTTTCTATTTTTGTTTTATCTCTAAAGAATAAAAAAAAAACTAACTAATTGAAGAATCCAAACCTCAAAGTCCATGTTTATTCTTAATTCAAGCGCAGGCCCAATTTGACTTCAGGCCCGGCCGATGAACCAATTAATTCTGGAAAGTCACGTTTACAGAATCAGTTGCGCCTATGAAACTTGTCCATTTCTTTTTTATTAGTATTCTAGTTGACAGAAGTAACACCCAGGTGTACACTTTAAATTGACGTAAGAGTTGAATTCAGGTTATGAAGGCGATAACAATATTTTATTCTACTATGGGAACGGCGATCAAATCATCAAATCCTTTATAAAATTGTTCTATCAACCTAATATGAAATTAACTGTCACTAAATGAATAGTAAGCTGGACACAGTGACGTATTAACACAAGCAGGCTGCTTATTTTGTATCAATATAAACTAACGATTTCTAAATCAATGCTCAAGCGATTTGAAACTCTAAAGCTGAATTACTGACTTGGTTACTTAAAAACAAACTGTTATAAATTCTGATTCAAACCACTTCCTAACTTCCAAAATTAAACCATACAAGCAAACGTGACTACACCATACTATCACCAAGCACTCGAGCTGAACAGTCCAGCATCCATTTCTAATTTACTATGAATTCAGACTCTACTACTTTTAATAACACGAACTAAATCAAGTGAAAACCACCAACTATAGAATTACATGTTCAGGAATTATCTAACGAGCTCAAACTAGCAGTCCCCAATTATAATGAACAACTAATTATATCACAGGAAAACTATAAAAAAAAATAACAGAATGGTTTAAGTTGCAGTTTCTCAGCAGAAATTCGGCTTCAATTTCATTTCATAATCTCAACAAGTGAAGCTACACTGATATAATCTCAAAGTGTGTACCTGGAAGTAGAACAAAATAAGAGGCTGAGATCAGTCGAACAATAATAAGGTAATAGAGACAATCACCAGCAGTTCAAAGTGAGTCCAGAAATTCGAATATGTTTTGAAAATCACCACAGAAACCACAAGTTCAACTACAGCACCAAAATCGACTAAAATGATTCAACTGATAACTCTAATTTACCATATCAACTCCACACCAGATTGATTAAACCCAAAATTCATAAGAAATGACCTCAAAACTATCCTGTATACTTTAGAAGTCCCAAAGCACAGTAAACTGACCAAATCAATGTAATTGAACCTATGAAACTAATGAAACTTGCTTCGAATAATCTTTGATCTACAGATACAAATTTGAACTTCAAAAAAATTGAAATTCAGCTGAAAATCTAATGGAACAGTATTTATTTTTGGTTTTTTTACTGATTTTTGGATTGTTTTTGAATTTTTTTTTTTGAAATGAATTCAGATCTAGAATAGAGGATTGTGATATGAAATTTTGAATTTCAAATCTGAAACTTAAAAAATATTTTTGGGGGAATCTTTTGGGGTTCAAAAACTTGTGAATTATGGCATTGGGGTGCCTTTTATAGGCACAAATTGGGGCAGAATATTCTAGAAGTTCCTCACACTTTTTCTCTTTTCTAATTTTCAGATTTCTCTTATTTAACCCTTTATTTTTAACTTGTTATTCAAATTACTGCACTTCAAATGCAGAAACTTACACTAAGACCCTAATTGGAATGTTCTAGAAGGTTCTACCTTCATCTACCCTATTCCCATGTCATTGCGAATGTCTATTGTACCCTTATTTGTATATTATAATTACCAATTTGGCAAAATATACCATTTTTAGTCCCTAAATTACCCTTATCTTCTTCCTGAAATTACTACCCAACCCAAAGCCCTTTAACTATAACAAAATCAATCTTACAATTCTCAAAATGCCCCCTATCTAATCTTAAACTAGACTGATACGCTAATTACACTAATCAAACCAACAATTAACTAATTAACTATTACGAATTAACACAAATAACAGCTAATAAACCACTAAGTATTAAAACTTAAAGTAATTTTAGGAACTAGTTGAATCTGAAATAATTTCCAAGCAAAAACAATGAGAATTCAATTTATCTACCCAAGTCAATAGAACAATTATAAAATCTGAATTAAACTAATACTTAGACTCATAATAGAACACATAGTAAAGACCTAGAAATCAAAATACTGAAACGAACATATTAATCAATCAAACAAAATGAAATTAAAGCTAAAACCATTATTTGGGCAAAATTAAAACCAAATCGCATCGTAAACTTACTGATTTTGGCTTCTTATTTGACTAGGCTTGAAAGTGATGTTCAAACGATATTATGTGCTTGTTCTCACTAAGAACAAACACCTAATATAGTTTGAAAATCACTTGAATACTGGCTGGAGTTCAAAGCTTTGACCGCAAACCCTAGATGTGGAATCGGAGGCAGATTGGTGAGATTCGAGGGAAAATAATCCCAAATTTGTAAGGAGAAGGATGAGGAGACTATATGGTAAATATTTGAGGTCGTTTGGACAAAGTAATGTTTTGGCCGGAATCTTCAAACTAATATTCGAGCCGGTGAGTAATGATTCGAGAAAAACTGATACCGGATACGGGAAGAAGAAGTCAAGGGGATACTGGGGTGTTAATTTGGTAGGGTTTTGCGTTGGCGCCGCCACCCTTAGGCGGTGGGGTTTGGTGGCGGCGGGTATTAGGGTTTTCGGTGAGAGGGGAAGATTCAGGAAGACGATTGAGAGGTGAGACGGGGTGGGGGGGATTGTTCGGACCATTGTATATTAAAGGATCATTAGATCTGAGCCGTTCGATTGATCAACCTCGATGGCTCAGATCAAACGACCCCAAAACTACGTCGTTTTGGATTATAGGAGAACTGGACCGGGTGAGGTATTAAGTTGGGTTGGGCGGGTGATTAATCTTGGGCTGATCCAATTTGGCCCAACATTGGGTCTTCAATTAAGATCACTATTCTTTTTATTGTTTTTTCTTTTATTTCTTATTATTTATATTTGTATTTGTATTTTATTTTATATTGTATTTTTTGAATTTTGCAAAAAATAAAACTTTAAACTAAACTAATTAATGGCCTAAAATTACTTTTAAAACTTTCAATTAAAGCAATAAAATGAACTATTTTTGATTTTTCTTTAAATTGTTCTAAAATGAATTATCACCTACTTAATACTAAAATTGTAAAATTATATCCCTAAATGCAAATGCATATTTTGTATTTTTATATGAATTATCATGCAACCAATTTAACACAAAAAATGCAACACATATCAACACAAATTGTAAAAATCAAGAAAATCGTTTTGTTTGGATTTTTTAGGAATAATTTGCTTAGGGCAAAAATCACGTGCTCACATATCCTAATAAGTGTGTCACAATTGTGTGATAGAGGTATCTTAGTAGCTTTCACCTCTACCAAATGCTTTGTGATTAACTTTACTATTGACAAGATTGTTTTGCAGGGAAAAAGAGTTAACAATATTTACATTGTAGATTTGTCAACTCTTTCAAAAAATGAACTCACTTGCTTAAGTGTGTTAGTTAATGATCCCCTCCTGTGGCATAAAAGACTTGGCCATGCCAGTCTAAATCAGCTAAACAAATTAGTCTCCAAGGACTTGGTGATAGGATTACCTAATATCAAGTTAAAGTAAGATAAAGTTTGTGAGGCATGTGCAAGGGGGAAGCAGGTAAGGTCATCCTTCAAACCAAAGAAAATGGTAAGTACGTCCAAGACGTTGGAACTGGTTCATATGAATCTTTGTGGTCCAATGAGAACTATGAGCAGAGGTGGAAAGAAATATGTGATGGTGCTTGTTGATGATTATTCTAGATTTACCTGGGTACTATTTCTGACATCTAAAGATGAGGCATTTGAAATTTTTACTACTTTTGTTAGAAAAACTCAGAAAAAATTAGGAAATCAACTTGAATCCATTAGGTCTGATCATGGAACTGAATTTGAAAATGCAAAAGTTGCTGAATATTGTGATGAAAATAGTGTAGATCATAACTTCTCTTCCCCTAGGACTCCTCAGCAAAATGGAGTAGTTGAAAGAAAGAACATGACCCTTGAGGATATGGCAAGGACCATGCTTCTCTCTAGTAAATTACCTCACAACTTCTAGGTAGAGGCTGTAAACACTACATGCTACATAATCAATAGATGTATGACTTGACCTCTTGTTGAGAAGACTCCCTATGAGTTACTTAAAGGGAGAAAACCAAACATATCCCATCTTAGGGCATTTGGTTGCAAGTGCTATGTGCATAATAATGGAAAAAATTCCCTAGGAAAGTTTGATCCCAGAAGTGATGAGGGAGTGTTATTGGGATATTCTTCACATAGCAAAGCATATAAAGTGTTCAATAAAAGAACTTTGTATGTAGAAGAAAATGTGCATGTTGTTTGATGAAACTAACATTCTTTCTGAGAGATAGGAACATGAAGATGAAGCCATTGGACTGGTGAAAGAATTGACTGAATCTACAACACAAGTCAAAGTGGCATCAAAAGAAGGGACAGGTGATGGAACAGGTTCTTCTACTCAGGGCATCCTGACAGGGGGAACTAATCATGGAGAAATTGAAACAAACTCTCTACAAGAACCTGTCCATGAACCTGTTCCTCAGCAATAGAACAAAGGAGAATCTTCTAGTAGAAACCAGTTGGTGGTAAAATCCCACAGGTATCAAAGTTCTCATACCATTGAGAACATTATTACTGATCCAACATCTAGAGTCAAAACTATATCACAACTAAAGAATCTATGTGCATTTGATGCTTTTCTATCTCTTATTGAACCTAAAAATATTGCTGAGGCTTTGCAGGATGCAGATTGGGTCCATGCTATACAGGATGAACTCAATCAATTTTAAAGAAGTCAAGTCTGGCATCTAGTTCCAAGACCCAAGGACAGATCAGTCATTGGCACAAAATGGGTCTTCAGGAACAAACTTGATGAAGATGAAACAATTACAAGAAACAAGGCAAGGCTAGTAGTTCAAGGCAATAGCCAAGAGGAAGGTATTGACTATGATGAGACCTTTGCTCCAGTTGCAAGACTGGAGGTAATTAGACTCCTCATAGCCTTTGCAGCACAGATGGAATTCACTTTCCACCAGTTGAATGTCAAAAGTGCCTTCCTGAACAGCTACCTTAAGGAAGAAGTGTTTGTGAAACAACCTCTAGGATTTGAGAGCAAGGAATGTCTTGAACATGTGTACAAGCTAGACAAAGCTCTATATGGGCTCAAGCAAGCCCCAAGAGCTTGGTATAAACGACTATCAAAATTCTTACAGGAGAATGGTTACAAAAGAGGTAGTGACAGTACTTTGTTCCTAAAGGAAAAAGGTAAAGGCCTCCTTGTTGTGCAAATATATGTTGATGACATAATATTTGGGGCCACTATTGATAGGTTGAGTAAGGATTTTGCAAAACTAATGGGGAGTGAGTTTGAAATGAGCATGATAGGTGAACTTAACTTCTTCTTAGGCTTGCAGATCAAACAAAGTCCAAATGGAACCATGATCCATCAGCAGAAGTACAAAAAAGAACTAATCAAAAAGTTTAAAAGGGAGGACTCTAAAGAAATAGATACACCTATTGCAACTTCCACTAAATTAGATGTTGATGAACCTGGTTCATCAGTTGATCAGAAGTTGTATATGGGTATGATTGGTTCACTCTTGTATCTTACTGCCGGTAGACCTGATATTGTTTTCAGTGTAGGACTTTGTGCTTATTTTAAGGCAAATCCAAAAGAGTCACACTTGACTGCTGTCAAGAGGATATTGAGATATTTGAAAGGTACCACTAATCTGTGTCTTTGGTATCCTAAAGGTAGTAATTTTGATCTAGTAGGATATGCTGATGCTGATTATGCATGTTTTCTAGTAGATAGAAAGAGCACCTCAGGTATGGCACACTTCCTGGGCTCATGTTTTGTGTCATGGGCTAACAAAAAGCAAAATTCAGTAGCCATATCTACTGCTGAAGCTGAATATGTTGCTGCTGCTTCTTGTTGTGCTCAATTGTTATGGATCAAACAACAACTAGTAGATTTTGGAATTGAAGTGGGATGTATACCAATATTCTGGGATAACTCTAGTGCTATAAGTATGATAAAGAACCATGTTCATCATAAAAGGACCAAGCACATAGATGTTAGACACCACTTCTTAAGAGATAACTATGAGAAAGGGTTAATCTCAATAGAATTCTCTGCTACTGATAAACAAATAGCTGACATCTTCACTAAAGCACTGAGTAGAGAAAACCTTGAAAGGAACAAGTTGGAATTAGGGATGATTAAGATCATCTAAAAGGTCTAGTTCAGAATGCACATTGCAAAAAAAAAAGAAAAACTGAAAAAAAATTTGTTTAGGAGTTGTTAATTTGATGTAAATATCTAGATTAATACTTAGTTTTATACTTTAATTAGTATACTCCTGTGACATGTGTTTATGTGACTCACTGATCTCTTAGAAAGTTTTTCTATTCTGACATTTGAGGCATGATCAAGAGAAGTTTTACTTGAAGAACATGGTTCATCAGTATATGCTCATGAGAAAGTTCAGGTATGTTTCTATACTTTGCACAATTAGAAAGATAAATTTTTCAATCATGAGCAAAAGTCTTAATTGCACCAAACTTCCAGAAATTCTATCCGTTGAGCATTGAACCAGTTTCATTATCCTAGAAGTCTAAATAAAATGGGACTTTTTCCTAAAAACTAGCGTCGCCTATTAATCACTAAGAGACCAGAATTCTAATGTGATTATACCTCTAATTGACTACTGAAAAAAGGTTGTTGTTACTGCATTTAAACATAACCCCTCTTTAAATACATACCACATCCTTTATTTTTGTTCATAACAGTCATTCACCTCTTCCAAACTTCTGATCATCCTCCTTCTCTCCTAAATTCCCAAAATTCCCAGAAATAATCTACCATGACAAACCCTCAAGATAATACAGGTACTCCCCCACCAGTATCTCCTAATACTTCATCATCAACACCTCCTAGTGAAACCCCAAAACCTAGGTTTCGCCGGTAGAAAATGTTGGCCAGGAAAATTGTAGCTTCTGGTTCTTTGAGAAAAGCCTTAAATGAAGAATTGAAAGCTAGCCAAAAGAAAGAGAGTCCAGCTAAAGAATCTGACTCAAGCTCTGAGTCTGAGGCATTTATCTCTGCCAGCGAAGGAGAAGAACATGGTTCTTCTGACACTGACAAAAATTAAGAAACCCCAAGTGAGGTAAATACTTGTTTTGCATTTTCTGATGTGGTAGAAAGGGAAGACAATAGGTTTGTGTTGGTTGGATCTGTAAAAAATGTAGAAGGGGTTGGGTCGAGTAGAAGGGGAAAGAAAAAGAAAAGAGAGGTTCTTGCTATTTGTGGTAGCGTAGAAGAGGGTGGCACCAAGTCAGGGGGAAGTGGTTCTAGAGAGGCTGCTGAAGGCCTTGTTAATTTGAGTGAGCATTAAGATGAACCTAGTTCATCTCTGGAGGAAACCTTAGCTGACATCCTGAAGAAGGTTGGGGCCAGCTATGATCCAAAGAAGCACAAAGCTTCTTCCCAAAGGACCCCAACTGCTTCCAAACCAACAAAGAAAGGCAAGGTGTCATCTTCCAAGTCTGCTGTTCCTTCATTACCTAAGGGAAGAGCAACAAGGAGCAGGGTCAAGCAAAGTGAGATAGAACTACAGAAAGCTTTAGAAGAAAGTAAAAGAAAGAAGAAGGAAAAAGGAAAGGCAAAAGTTGTGGAAAGTTCTGAGGTTGCTGAAGAAGAGGAGGAGGAGATGGAATTGATCCATCAAGAAAGAGGTACAACTATGGAGGTTCCCACTTCCAAACCAAAAGGAACCAAGACTTCTGCAAAGAAGTCTTCAAAACCTGTATTTGTTGAACCCTCTCTACCTAAAAGAACTAGGTCTGCAGTAAAGGGAAAACAGGTAAAAGTTACTGAAGAAGAAGAAGAAGAATGGAGTGGTAAAGAAGAAGAAGGGGAGTCTGAAAAGGAATAGGATAGGTTTTCCATCTTTGACAGGAGGAAGATTCTGAAGGGAAGGTTGTTGAAAGACCTGGAGGAGCCAGACATGATAAGACTGGTGGATGCCCTAGATGCACAAGGGTAGAATACCATGATCCTTCAAATGGATGGACGATTGGCAAGGAAAGAGCTGATTGAATTCATGGCTAATGCCACTATGAAAAATGGGGTAGTAACCAGTGTGTTAAAGGGAGTAAGGGTGCAGTTTGATGCACCTGAATTGGGAAAAATTCTGGACATTCCCAGTGAAGGCTATGATGACTACACCAGGCAAAGGTGGCCTTGTCTAGATGATCTTCCCACTGCTCTCAAAATCACCAGGAATTTTTGTGACACACAGTCTGCTGAAGATGTGCCTGAGGCAAGGTTTGTGCAGAAGAGTGAGATGAAGCCAGAGCACAAGGTGCTTTTTAAGTTTGTGAACAAGTGTCTGCTGCCTAGACAGGAGAGAAGGCATATTGCCAACTATATGGACTTGGTTCTCATTGAGTGTCTTGTGAGGGGGAAGCAGATTAACTGGCCTGCTTTCATTGTCAAGCTGTTGGACAGGGTCATCAATGGCTCTAAGGCTCATGCTACTCCCTATGGGTTCATACTGACGACTGTACTGGATAAGCTGAATGTTCCTTTGAAGAAATGGGAGATGGCCTCCAGCAAGGAGCATTTTGGTGTCAAAACCCAGCAAGCTTGTGACTATCTCCTCAGTGTAGTCCTAGTTGAACCTGGTTCATCTTTGAAGACTCCTGTGAACAGCAAGGTTAGGGCCTTGGTTAAAGAGTGTGGAACAAAAGATGCTGAAATTGCTAGGCTCCAGGCTCGTGTTGAACTGGAAAATGAGAGGAATGGACTGAAAGTTGAGCTAGCAAAGGAAAAGGAAAAGAGTGAAGGGATGCTTCAGACAATGCTCAATCTTCTTCAATCCCAGCCCTCTAGTTCCTCCAAACCTTAGGTCTTCCAACACTGTCTTTGAACCAATCTAGTAACCCCCCAGTGACCTAGATTAGGGATCTTTCTTCGTTTTTTTGCTCATGGTTGGATTTTTTTTCTTTCTTTTTGTGGACTGTTTTGTAGAAGCATTTCCTTATCAATGACAATTTGCTTCTTGTCTTGCTTTGTGAAGATTCTTATCTTAATAGTTAAGTTTTTGGTCAAGATTGATTATTGCTTAACTAAACCATGCTTTCACTTGCAGTTGCCCCAGTGGCCATGAGTAACTATTAAATCTAGGATTCACATTATATGCAACTTTTCGATGATGCCAAAAGGGGGAAGAGATATTTTGCTTTACTTTATATTCTGAAAAAGTGATATCTATAACCTGATTAAATCTGGTCCTTAATGATGAGTTAAAATTCCTAAGTAAAAGTGTTGATAATTTAGCTGAGTTCCACAGGTTCTCTGATCAGTAAAAGCATAGAGTTTTTCATCATCAAAAAGAGGGAATTTGTTGGCCCAAGTTCAATTTAAGTTTTGAAGAATGACAAATGAACTCAGTGATGGACCAGGTCCATCTTGTGAGACACAGTGTTTATCAACCTATGCATGTGAGATGCACGTGAAGAAGATAAGTCTTAAGGATCAAGCAGCAATATATTTTGAACTGATCGAAAAGATTGCATATGGGATAAGGAGAAGAAGTCTCCTTGTGAGAAGAGAACACAATCCGGATCAAGGATAAGTTTTGGAGTTTGTATTATGCAAGGACTCAAATTCGATGGAGGATCATCAATTGAGTCTCAATCAAATGATTACTAACTCAATAAATAACTGTGTTTATTCTCTTTTATAGGTATTGCACATACGCAGAAGTTAAACTAAATTGAGAGCAAAAGAGCAAGGCAATTTTGCAAGCAATTTATGTGAGATTTAAGTGTGCACTCCTGAAGCTACTTGAACGAGATAGAAGAACCAGTTCCATTGTGTTTATTCTTATTCTAGTTCAATTGTAGTAGGTGTTTTAAAGTTATACCTTTCCAGCTTTCATAGAAGCAATTGTATTAGGTACTTTGAGTATTCAAGTTAGAGTTAACTTGAAAGTGTCGCAACAGTTGAGGCTGTGTGCCACACTGGGATTGTAGTTAATCGTTAGGTTTACATGAGTTTTGTAAATGCTATTTTTGGCTCATTGATTTTAGCGGATGTTTGGGAAAATCGTACTGAGTAGTAGGTCGTGGTTTTTTCACCTTTTGAGCCAGGTGTTTTCCACGTAAAAATCTCTGTGTTCTTTAATTTCTGTACTTTTAATTCCGCAAACAGTAGTTGTTAGAACACCTAGAAGAACTAGGTTCTTCTAGATCGAAAATTGGGTACCACACAAATCATCCCCCGCCCTCTTGTGTGGTATTGACGTCTGGAACATCAGAACTACCATGATCATCGATGGTCTTAATGCTGGTATCCTAGCTGTGCAATGAACTGCAATTCTAAGAACCTCTACAGCATATTTCTTGAACCCCTCCAAAATGCTTGAATCCACCTTGGTTGTGTAAGCATACTCTTTTGTCCCAAACAATAAAGAAAAAGAACAAAATCAGGAGCAATGTAGCCGTGCATCCCAGCTACAACCTGAGAAGAGTCTTTAGTACCATTGACCTGTAAAACCTTAGCTAGTCCAAAATCAGCAATTTTGGGCTTCATCTTTTCACCCAACAAGATGTTGCTAGACTTGACATCACGGTGCATAACAGGTCTGTCATACCCGTGATGCACATACTCCAGCCCCCGAGCAGCACCTAATGAAATGTCATATCGCACCAACCAATCCATCTTGACTTTCTGTGATGTGTGCAACCGGTCCTATAAACTTCCATTAGGTAAGTATTCATAAACCAACA
Source organism: Nicotiana glauca (assembly GCA_026770625.1). Taxonomy (NCBI): domain Eukaryota; kingdom Viridiplantae; phylum Streptophyta; class Magnoliopsida; order Solanales; family Solanaceae; genus Nicotiana; species Nicotiana glauca. The sequence goes on along the minus strand of MU753270.1, from coordinate 49,827 downwards.
GATTAGAGACTTGTTTTCCAAAATTGCAACCTAGGTGCATTGGAACTATGAGCTTAGTTTCCAAGTAGTTCAGTCGTTTCATTTGTTGTTTAAATCGACTTCTCTTTTTATTTATATTGCTCCCCTCCATTTTACATATGACATTCCAGACCCCTTAAATTAATTCTTGTCCTCAAGAACTAGCAGCAATTCTGGAAACTTGGCCCAGATGAAATCAAAATCTTCCCATGTGGAGTCTTCTGGAGCTAAGTTTGACCAATGCAGCAGTTTCTTTACCACTCTCACGTTGCCCCTTTTTACAAACTATCTCTGCAAGATTGCTGCTGGTTGAATTGACCATGTTTATTGAGATCATATATATATATATATGAAACATGGGGTGCACCCCAGAGTCAGAATGTAAATGCAATCTATATGCCACATTGCCCTTTTCAAAAACTTGAAGGCTCGTTTGACATGGAACATCAAATTTGTTAAATTCTTGTTCAGTTTTGTGCTTATATGCATAAAATTTAACTTATTTCATGCTTTGCTTTAGATTGTCTTTCTATAGCTGCTGAATTTGTTGCTCTTGGCTAAGAAATCCTCTGGTGCTGGTACATTAGCTTCTAATGAGACTCCAATTGATATCTCAGGAGGCGATACTCATACCATGGATAGAATGGTATGCAATTCAAACCGTTATGGAAGTTTGAAGTGCACCTTCGTTCAGCTAAACCAAGTCATTCCTTCCACTGATTGGGTCTATGAGCTGTCATACATCTCAAACAGGCAGTATTACATCTATTCGCGCTCTCTGTCTGTCCATCTGATGGAGGGTGATAAGCTGTGCTGAAACTTAGTAGTGTCCACATTAATTTAAAATAACAATTCCTGCCAGCAGTTAATAAAAAATATACCCTTTCTATTATAAAGGATGGTTTCAGGAGTTCATTTTAGCTTTCTGTTATCCCTTTAGTCATGCCGTCTACTACCACAAAGATGGTGCCCTTACCTTGTGATTTGGACCTCAATGAAGTTTGCACTAATATACTATGCATCCAAACCTGCTCAGGAACGGGTAAGAGTTATAGAAGCCCTAGGTTGGAGAACTGTTAGTTCTCAAGTTCAAGCTCCGGCGGAGATAAAAAAGCACTAGGTAATTTCTTCGCATCTGTCTAAGCCTTTTGGTGATAGAGTTACCGGTACTTGAGCTTGTGGAAGATATCAGGTGCAATAGTCAAAGTGCAAGCTGGCACGAACACCATTATCATAAAGAAAGAGTTGTAAAAGCCCTAGGTAGGGCATTTTTCTTCCTTGCTTCCCTGGTACATTTCACAATAGTTCACATAGCCAATTTGACAGAATGCTCAAAAGGCTAATTTGATATGTTTGCTTGTATCATATGCATTTACAGATATACTAAAATACTTCATACATAAGATTATACATACTTTTGGGACATTAATGAAGCAGATTCTTGCAATTTTGTTTGTGTCCCTTTCTAGTTATGGACTTTTAGTTTCATAACCTCGCAAACTATTATTAGCTTTGTTGTTTGGCAACATTTACTTCCTATTGACATAGTTATTTTATAATTTCAGGTCATACAGTCTGATGTTCGATAATTTAGCGGTTGGAATATTTCAATATGACAAAGAGTTTCAGAGATTATTTGAAGATTAGTATTTGTTAAGATTAGTTATATAGTGACATTAGCTATTTACTTCAAACAATATGAGTTTCTTTTTAAGGTCTTGTTGAGAGAAGAAGAATTTTGTTGTGTGTTGAATTCTATTGCAAGCTTTCAAAGAATGCTTATTGTACATATGAGACTCTTGAAGAACAAAACTACCGCAATAGGCTATCAAAAGTATTCACAGTTAACATTAATAAAATCTGCTTCTGACCATCCAAAAAAGCATTTATATTCTAAGATTCCCAGTTCCAGCTAGTATTTATTTTGTTTGCCGTAGGCTCCAAGAATAAACATAGTTGACTTCTTGAATTAGCATAGTTAACACTATCACTATAGGTAGAGTAAGTTGAATAGAATAGGTGGTGCTCACATCAGCATACTGAATTTGACACTTTTTTTCATCTTACAAGCAATTATTTTCCACTATTGGTATAGAAGAGGAAGCTATAGAGGGTATGAATCAGAGCAAAACAGGACAAGAAGGTGCAGGGGATAGTACTGCTAAATCAAAACGTAATACAGTAGATCCAAACAAACAGGCAGCCAAGGTGCAGATTGCAGCAGAGGTTACTGTTACATTGGAAATAGTCCAATTCCAAAATGACAACAACATAGGTAACAAACAAGTGATTGACATGCAGAAGAATACAGATCTTTGGGATACAGAATTTTTTCAATGTACTAAACAAGGAGATTTATCTCCTAGGCATATTGAGCAGGTGAAATCTGCAGAAGTTTGATCAAGCAATAGAAAACTTAAATAGTAGCTTGCCAAAGGATAACGATGAGTAGTACCATGAGACATTGAAGTATTTTCAGAAACATTAGGTATCCTTAATGTTTGTGGTACTCGTTCATGGCCACTATTGGCAGTAGGGACTAGATAAATATTAACACACTAGATAACAATACTTTTATAGGATTAAAACTTCATTAATAATGTTCATAACTTCTAAAATTGAGTTACCTGTTCAATTGAGCTGTCATTGATATTTTGAGGCATAGATTCATTGGAAGCACATTTGCGCATCAATTGTCGCATTTCGAGTAATTCTGATTACATCTTCTCCTGATTTTGTTTCATCAGATTCATTTCTTCATTGTGTTTATCTTTTAACTCGGTTATCTCTTGTGTTAAATTTTGGACAGCTTCATTAGACGAATCATCTCCAATAATATTTTCTAAGGAAGATCTATTACCCCATAGACCAGAAGGAGTTGGACCAAGTCCTAAATGATGAACATATCCACTTTTGTCATTTCCGAACACCTGAGAATACACATCGCCTTTCTAAGCAACAGCGCGAGGAGGTTGGTCAGTAGAGCTCTCACTATTGTTCATCCTTTCATTTATCATTTCCTGACCATAAAATACAAAAATCCAATCTGGAATTCATTTATTCGCTTTTATGTTTTTTCCTAACTATTTCCCAATTAAGAAAATAAAAGAAAAAAGAAATTTTACAATTTCCTTGGCAGAATCATCATTCAGTGGTCTACCATCCTTACGTTTTGTATGAGTTAATATGAAAACTTGTGGTCGTGTAGGCTCTATCCCATTTACAGCCTAATACAATAAAATTGATGTAAGATATACGTGAAAAAAAAATTAAAACATTATAGTTAGTAATTTGAACAAGTTTACCCGCTCATCTATCAAGGTAGCAATACTTTTGGATCCTCCTATGTGAGGCATCTTTTGATTGGCCCTATTATTTCTATTTTCTTGGGAACGCCTCTGTAGTTGAAATATTAAAATGATATCTTATAAATTATACACAAAAATTGAGCATAACTAAAATTAAAACACTAAAAATAATCAACTTGAGGTGTTTTAAAGATTTATTAATACCTTAGCTTTATCTGAAAGCCAATAAGCGCAAGACCACTCCATTGATCGCTCGGTATGCGACTTGGTCTATTTTTCAGCAAAAGGTCTTTAGTCTTATATTTTCGCAAATACTCACCTTTTAACTCACACTTGTAATCTTTCCATTTCTTTCCTAGTGACTTTAGGACATAAACTTCTCCTTGTCTTGGGATAAAGAACTTCTTCTAAAAAATAAAGCTGATATATGTATAAAAGATTGAACCCATTCATATAATAATAATAATAATAATAAATAAATAACTACTCCATACCCTCACAAAATCCACCAATTTTTTCTTTTCCTCCTTGTCAAAATTTCTCCAATCATCTACATGTAAAGGTGTTAGTTCTGGAGTTCTCGCAATGATTCCTAGAAAGCTAGCAAGCTTTCGATCTTTTTCCCCAATATCTTGGTTACGATTATTAAACGGCACATCAACTACCTTCCCCGAAGGAAGTTTCTAAATATCTTTTAGTAAAGTAGGCCCACGAACCTTTCTTAGCTCCAAATTACCTAGAATAGAAGATTCAAAGGTCATCAAATGGCAAAAACTTAAATGGTTAAATCTGTTAAATAACAATATAATGACAAGGAAAGGTTTAAATGGTAACTGATGGAGATGCTTGAGGTTATGCAACTGGTTTAAATGGTAATATGATATCCAAGGAGTTAGTACCATGCAAATAGAAATTACATAAAATCACAATAGAACTAGTTCATTATAAGCGTCTACTTCATTATATTAGAGAACAGTCTCTCTTGACTGAGCTATGGAAAACTAGTTTCTACTTTAGATTTCTACTGCTTAAGATTGTGATACCATCTTCTTCTATCCAGTTATGAGTAATGTGATAAAGTTCTGTTCCATTTATTTTTGCCCTAACGTGACCATAAACACAATCTTCTGTAGTGATCAGTAGTTCACTAGCATAGTTTCTGAACTTGTGCACGCTATATTCGGAGACTTGAGGTATATCTGCCGCGTTCGCAGACCAAAGAGTCTCCTTCTACTCTATCTTGTAGTTAGCAGTTCCATTTTATGTATTCAGTTGTTGCAGACATTTCCGGATATTAGAGCTGTATCTTATGATTCTCTTAGCCTGTGTTGCCCGTGGGTTTCCGGGTCTTAGGGATAGTTTCAGAACGCTAAGTGTTAAAGTGTATGTGCCAGGAGGCAATTATATACATTATTCCTGTTATTTAGTTTTGATTATAAATTCTGCAAATGTTATTACTTCCGCAAGGTGTTAGGCTTACCTGGTCGCGAAGACTAGGTGCCGTCATGACGTGTTCACAATTGGTGAACTAGGGTCGTGACAACTCCTCCCTTCAACAGCTATAAATAGGGGTCTTCATAACCCAAAAAAGACACCAGAAGTTATACAGGGATCCAGGAGGGCAGTTGATATATATATTTTGTTGCTGTTTCACCTTACTGCGGAGTTATCAAGGTAGCTGCCGGCGTCCGCAGGACCCGATCTCTCCTTCCCGTTATCTTTTGTACTTCTGCTTTAGACTTGGTTGTATAGAATATTATTCAGATGTTTAGAGGCTCAGACTTGTGACATCAGATCTTGTTGGGCTGTTATTTCAGTTGTTTCGATTTCCGCACTCTTTACTATTATTATGAAATAAGGGTTATGCTTAAATTAGAAATTTTGAGTTAATAATTGGATTGGTTAACGGGTAATGGTCGGGCTTGCCTAGCAATATGTTGGGTGCCATCACGACCGAGGTTTGGGTCGTGACAAGTTGGTATCAGAGCCTAGGTTACCAGGTCTCGCGAGTCATGAGCCGATTTAGTAGAGTCTCGCGGATCGGTACGGAGACGTCTGTGCTTATCCTCGGGAGGCTGTAGAACCTTTAGGAAAAACTTCAAGTTCTTGAAATTCATGTCGTGCGATTTTGTTGATCTGAAACTAAACTTTTGTATTCTATTCTGTCGCAGATGGCGAGAACTCGTGCTACCGGACGTGGCAGACGACCACCATTGCCACCTGCTAGAGGCTGTGGGCGTGGCTGTGGTCATGGTAGGGGTAGGGCAGCTTGGGCAGTGCCAGTTGACCCACCAGTTGCTCCCATTCAGGATCAGCCTCCAGTTGCAGAGGTTCCAGCAGCACCTGCTCAGGCACCAGCTGTGCCTATTGTGATTCCGGGTCTTCAGGAGGCCCTAGCCCAGATTTTGACGGTTTGCACTGGCCTGGCTCAGGCAGTCTCGACCTCTACTGCCGTAGCTACATCCCAGATCGGGGGTGGTCATCAGACCCCCACAGCTCGCACCCCAGAGTAGGTAGTGCAGGGTCTTCAGACACCAGAGGTGCCACCAGTCCAGCCAGTGGCCCCAGTTCAGTCGGTTATTCAGGTTCAGGGTGACCGGGTCCTAGTGATGCCTGACGACGAGCAGCGTCATCTTGAGAGGTTTAGCAGACTTTCACCTCCTACATTCAGTGGTGTTCCGGGTGAGGACGCCCAGGGTTTTCTCGACAAGTGTCGACGTATTCTCCGTACAGCAGGGATTCTCGAGTCGAGTGGGGTATCATTTACTACTTTTCAGCTCCAGGGAGCAGCCTTCACATGGTGGGAGGCATATGAGCGCCGTAGGCCGGTAGGTGCGGCACCATTGACATGGCCGGAGTTCTCCACTATCTTTCTGGAGAAGTGGATACCACGGTCATAGAGGGAGGAGTTACGTAGGCAGTTCGAGTGGCTCCATCAGGGGGATATGTCTGTGTTGGAGTACGAGGTGAGATTCTCCGAGTTAGCTTGATATGCCCCATGGATGGTTCCTACTGATCATGAGAGGATCAGGCGATTTGTGGACGGACTTATTTATCCTATCCGTATTTTGATGACTCGAGAGAGGGTCCTGAGTCATACCTTCGAGGATGCAGTGGATATTGCTCGTGATATTTAGACGGCTCGTCGTCAGGAGAGATAGGAGACAGAGGCCAAGAGGCCTCGAGGATCAGGTAGCTTCAGTGGTGCTCCGTTTAGGGGCCAGATTCAGCAGGGCAGAGGTCGATCTTCCAGGCCTCATCAATCAGCTCGCTCGGAGTATTGTGGGTCATCTTCTGGTCGGGGTTATCAGGGCTCTCA
>MU753270.1:11532-38271 GCA_026770625.1 Nicotiana glauca | reverse complement strand
AGGTAGCTGCCGGCGTCCGCAGGACCCGATCTCTCCTTCCCGTTATCTTTTGTACTTCTGCTTTAGACTTGGTTGTATAGAATATTATTCAGATGTTTAGAGGCTCAGACTTGTGACATCAGATCTTGTTGGGCTGTTATTTCAGTTGTTTCGATTTCCGCACTCTTTACTATTATTATGAAACAAGGGTTTATGCTTAAATTAGAAATTTTGAGTTAATAATTGTATTGGTTAACGGGTAATGGTCAGGCTTGCCTAGCAATGTGTTGGGCGCCATCACGACCGGGGTTTGGGTCGTGACATTGTTCCCTTAGCATATTGTGATGTATTCATTCTGATTTTGGATAGATTCGACGCGCGTGGAGGCCAATTTTAGGGGCAAAGGCGTCGCGAGCTTGAGATTTTGCCAATTCGAGGTAAGTAATGATTGTAAATACCGTCCTGAGGGTTTGAAACCCTGAATTACACATCGTTGTGTTAATTTGAGGCGACTTACATGCTAGATGACGAGCGTGGGGTAGAGCACCGCTGGGGATCGTGACCTAATCCATCCCGAGTGTCTATTTTAAAGAGTAATTGATAGTTAACTGTTTGATGGTATTATACCTTGGGCTATATGCCATGTTTGGAGCCTTGTGCCGACTTGCTGAGACCTTAGGGGCATTTGACTGATTTTCCGCACTCTATTTGTTTGATAGTATATCCTTAGTCATGTTTTAACTGTTTATTTCTCAAACCTGGTTTTATCATTATATTCTTAAAAATGTGGAAAACTGTTTTGGGCTGAGTTCCCTATTTTACTAATATAGACCGAGGGTCTGATTGTAAGATTGACGACTGAGATAGAATGAGAGTCTGATGGTGATATTAATAACTGAGAGAGGCCGAGGGCCTAGTTGTGAGGATTATATATCTATGGATCGGGCTGCACGCCACAGCAAAGTGTGTGTGTGTGTGTGTGTGTGTGTGTGTATATATGGATACGGATCGGGCTGCACGCTGCAGCAATGCTTATATGGATCGGGCTGCACGCCGCAGCGATATATATATTAGATCGGGCTGCACACCGCAATAATATTGTGCTTGGGCCGTAAGGGGCCCCTCCCAGAGTTTGCACACCCCCAGTGAGCGCCATCGACGAAATGTATGCATCGGGCTGCACGCCGCATCGGTTACTATATGGTACCTATTGAGCGTAAATGCAGAGTGCAAGTACTGATTGGTAAAAGTTGAGTCACGAGTGACAGAGAGGCTAGCACGAGGGGCGACATAGATATATAAAGTGATGTTTTGCCTGAGAGGCCTGTTTATGAACTTATTGATTTCACTCCTCTTTAAGTTGAGTTTCTATCAAATATGTTGAACTAATGACTGTTTTCACTCATCTTTATATTGAGCCTCTGTCCGAAACTTGAACAAATGTTTTAAAACAACTTTTATTTAAACTGGGATTCACGAGATATTCAAAAATTAATCACTAATTTGGCATTGATCATTTCCACTGAGATTTTCAAGTTATGAAGTGTTTATGATTACTATTTTCGCCCGAGGGGCTGTTTTGTGAACTATTATTTGCCTGAGGGGCCAGTTATGACTTTAAATCTCTATTATTAATTTAAATGGGTTTGAACCCCTACTGGACTGCTGGTAAGTATTTCAAAATGATTTTCACTAAAAGCTGTATCTCAAAAGGGAGGATTGACTCGTATTATGATTTTGAAAGCCGGTTGTGTTTATTGAGCCTAACGTAAATGTGGATTCATTATTTCTTACTGCTCAGTCTTTATTTACTCTTATTACTTACTGGGTTGGAGTACTCACAATACTCCCTGCACCTCGTGTGCAGATGCAGGTATATCGGAACCCGGTAGTGGGTGTTGATTGCCCAGGCGTAGAGCCATTAGAATTAGCAAGGTGGCTGCATGACGTTTGCGGCACCGCTTCCTTCCTCTCATTGCCATTACTGTATCTAGTGTCATACTCAGACCTTGTTAGATGCTCATGACTAGTGACACCCCGATGTCGGGCTTGTATTTTCATTCTGCACTGTTATAAACATTGTTTAATTAAAGGCTTAAAAATAACTCTTAATGATTAAAGGGTAAAATATGAGTGTTGTGTCGGCTGGCCTTGTCTTCACGAGAGGCGCCATCATGACCGGGTCGGTTGGGGTCGTGACAAGGCTGAAACATGGCAGAAAGTTTTGTTACATGGGCCATCGACGCTTCTTGAAGTCGGGACACAAATATCGGAATGATGCGAGATCATTTGATGGGACTAAAGAAACAAGACCTGCACCTTGTCCAGTATCTGGGTCAGTAGTGCTGAATCAAGTTAAAGATATAAAATTTACTCTTGGCCAGTCAAGTGAAGGGGTAAGTGGGGTGATGAAAAATACATGGAAAAAGAGAAGTATTTTTTTCGATCTTCCTTATTGGAAATTTAACTTGGTGCGCCATAATCTTGATGTGATTCACATAGAAAAGAATGTGTATGATAACTTAATTTATACACTATTGAATCTTGGTAAAAAGTCTAAAGACAACTTAGAAGCTCGATTGGACTTGAAGGATATGAATATAAGACCAAGATTATGGCCTCAATATCGAGATAGTGGGAGAGCATATCTTCCTGCTACTTTTTTCACAATGTCTTAGCAGGAAAATGAGTTATTTTATGAAGTACTACAAAATGCCAAGTTTCCAGATGGCTATGCGTCTAATATTTCATGTTGCGTTTGCAAACGAAAGTTATCTGGGCTAAAAACTCATGATTGTCATGTTATAATGCAATAAATTCTTCCTCTTGCCTTGCGGAGATCAGTAGATAAAAGAGTAAGTTCAATTTTAATTGAACTATGCACATTCTTTCGTGTTTTGTGTAGCACATAGCTAAAACTAGAAGAGTTAAACCTACTTGAAGAAAAAATCCCAGAAACATTGTCTACTATGGAGAAACTCTTCCTCCCAGGATTCTTTACTGTTATGATACACGTGGCTATTCACTTGGCAACTAAGGCTAAACATGCAGGACCAGTACATTATCGCTGGATGTATCCAATTGAGAGGTATGTAGAATATCACTGAATCTTTGTTATATGTCTTTAGTTTTTAAATATTCTAATATCAAACTAATAACATTACTTTGTTCCATAGGTATTTGGGTACTTTAAAATCATATGTTCATAATCGTGCATGTCCAGAAGGTTCAATAGCAGAAGCATACATAGCAAATGAGTGTATGACATTCTGCTCACGATATTTAGAGGGTGTAGATTCAAGGTCTTATTGTTCAAAAAAAAATGGAGTGATGAAATTGAGCCTGAGACTAATAAAGAAGAATCTCTTTTTCCTACCGTTGGGGAGTCGTACGGTGGAGTAGATGTATTTGAGTTGGATGACAAAACATGATTGCAAGAACATCGGCATGTGCATTTCAATTGTGAATCAGAAGTGGTTGAGAATTATAAAAAGTAAGTGTTATATATATATATATATATATATATATATATATATATATATATATATATATTACTTATTTGATAACAAAATTGATATATGCGAGTTACATGTATAGGGAACATATTGCTGAAATCAAAAGAGCACATCGTAAGCGTCGCTTGATACAATATCAACTTGATCGTGTGCATTTTGATACATTTTATGAGTGGTTCAAGGAGCAAGTAAGTAGTAGGACTAAGTCATTGTTTACTTTAAATTATTATTCTTGTACAAATATCCATATTTATAGTTGTATCTTTTAATTGGTTAGGTAAAGGAGTTGGAAGCCACATCTAACATCTTAAAGGATGTTAAAGTTCTAGCACAAGGACCAAGTTGCATTGCAAAAAGATTCAGTGCGTTCGATGTTAATAATGGGTATCGATTCCGAAAAAAACAAAGTGAAGAGTTCAATGTGACACAAAATAATGGTGTTATGGTCGTTTCAAAGATTGAAAGTTATGCAAGTACAAGTGATATAATGCTCTAAAATCTGCAAATATCACATACTTGGATTTCACACTTGTGAATTTCACACACCTGACAGACTCTGGCGATCGACAACGTCATGAGCCCTTTATTTTTGTAGAACAAGCTCAACAAGTAATATTTGTGCAAGATCCTCAAAATCATGAATGGTTTGTCCCTAGGTTAATTAAATCTCGAGACATTTTTAATACAGGAGAAGAAAATAGTGTGCAATTTGAGTCATCACTACAAAGTGATGCCACTGACTTGGCTCTTTTACAAAATGCGTGTGTTTTAAAAGATGAGTATAATGATTGGGTAAGAAGTGGTGTCGATGGAATAATAATTGATACAAACTTAGATTCTCAACCTTCTCCAAATGATGGTGAAGCTAATGTGGAGGGAGAAAATAACATAGAAAGTGAATGTGATTCTGAATAAGATAGGTGGTACTTATAGAATATTTTTGTTGCAAGTGCTATGTAATAAACTCTAAGGGTGTTATATTTTTGCTTCAGAAATTGGAATATTGGATGTTTGAGTGAATTTATTGTGCTTTTTTCTACTTATATTTTGCTTATTGTATCAATTTAAATGTGATATTATAAGGTGGTACTATCACTTGATAATTATTTTCCTAGTGCATAAATAACTCTTATCTCTAGAACAATATTTCTCGCAAGGCTTTGTTTGCGTTACCTGAGTTGTTGATATTTTTCACATATTGATATTTGGATGATGCTTCCTCATGTTTTGNTTCTACTTATATTTTGCTTATTGTATCCATTTAAATGTGATATTATAAGGTGGTACTATCACTTGATAATTATTTTCCTAGTGCATAAATAACTCTTATCTCTAGAACAATATTTCTCGCAAGGCTTTGTTTGCGTTACCTGAGTTGTTGATATTTTTCACATATTGATATTTGGATGATGCTTCCTCATGTTTTGCAAGTGGCCTGCTGATTTGTTGGAGTCAATCTAGTACTAATATAGTGTAATGCAGCTAGATATATTTTTTATTTTGGAGAAGGAACTATGCGAACTAGAGGTCGCAACCGATTGGTAACTGAACAAGACGACGATGAAGATGTGCGACCTTATATTGAGCATTTGATGGATGGTCAAAACCATTCTGAAACCCAGCCTTATATTGAGCAGTTGATGGATAATCAGAACTCTTCTGAAGACCAGATACATGATTATCAATCTTGTTATTTGAATAGTTCTGCTGGTGGTACTGAAGTTCAACGAAATGATGATGAATCAGGTAACACTTTTCTCTGGAATCATTTTCAAATCTTAATTGTGTGAATACAATGGTTAATCTAACTAGTTTATATAGTGTAATTAGCAACTATGATTTTCTGTAATTTCTATTGTGATATCGAACTAGTTATATAGTGCAACTAGTTTCTTCAAAATGCCCTTTAAGGACTTCTTTTCCTGATTAGTTCATAATTCCCTTTGAGGACTTTTGACTGAAGGATCCACGGGCACTTGGATCTAACCTGAAGATTGAGAGCTCTTAATTGAGGTTCAACATGCAACATAGGTCTTTGATGATACTTCTCTTCTAAATACTAGCCAAACAGAAAAGAGATTAGCACACAACTGAGTCATTTATGATGGTGCCAGGGTTAGGAATCAAAGAAGAATGCATGAGCTTAAAAGTTCTTATTCACACATAAAAAGAACCTACTAGTAAAATTGCATAGGAGTCTGAAATGACCACATCGCCATCAACCAATACAGGAACATAGTGAAGAGGATTTAATTTCTCAAACTCTACAAATTATGCTTATTATATTAGTCCGATATAATGATGCAACAAAAAAAATAATGCAGATTCCACCAATATATTATTCTGGAAGTGAGTACTCCAACTTAGTGAGTAATAGCAATAAATAATAACTGAAAGTAAGAAAACCTGTAAGAACACTAAACAGTTCTAAAAGTAACGGTACAGGTAAGAACATCTCTGAGGAGGAAAGTCCAGTATCGGTCTACTACAGTCCCACAATTATCTAGCACTGCTGCGGCGTGCATCCCGATCCTTACTAATACTGCTGCGGCGTGCAGCCCGATCCAATATAATATATATAGTGTTGCAGCATGCAGCCCGATCCAATATAATAGATATAATGCTGCGGCGTGCAGCTCGATCCAATATGATAGTAACTGCGCTCACTGGGGGTGTGTTCAGACTCCGGAGGGGCTTCTTCAGCCCAAGCGCTATAATATTGCGGCGTGCAGTCCGATCCATATATATATATAACACTGCGGCGTGCAGTCCGATCCATATATATATCATATATATAATACTGCGGCGTGCAATCCGATCCATATATATATCATCTATATAATACTGCGGCGTGCAGTCCGATCCAATACATGTATATGTATATACTGCTGCGGCGTGCAACCCAATCCGGTATATGTCAAATACCTCTATATGGGTCCTCGACCCCTCTCAGTCCATATAGACTTGGCCTCATGGGCCCACTCAGCTGGAACAGGGTATTCAACCCTNTCCACAGGCTTCCCTAAGTTTCTACAGATCGGCACAAGGCCCCAAACATGGCAACTAGCCCAAATATTCGGATATAAGCTCAGTCTCAGTCAATAAGTACAGTAAACCATCAATCGGGATGGACTAAGTCCGAATCCCCAGTCACAATATCACCACGCTCATCACATGACGCGTGTTTCATCTCAACATAGCACCGTATAGTGCAAATACGGGGTTTCAAACCCTCAGTATATCATTTATAACCATTACTCACCTCAAACCGGCCAAAATCCTAGCTCGCCTTGCGCTTCCCTCGCAAATCGACCTCCCCGAGTGCCAAATCTGATCAAAACCAATAAGAATACATCAAAATAGGCTAATGGAACATAACCCAATCAAAATGACTCGAAAAACACCAGAAAACACGAAGTTGCCAAAACCCGATCCCCGGGCCCGCTTCTCAAAAAATTACGAAATTCACATTTTAGAAATCCTCGTCTCGCCACGAATCCGTACTTATAAAATTTATCAAAATCGGAGTTCAAATGGGCCACCAAATACCAATTTTTACATAGCAAAAATCCAAGCCCTAACTTCTTCAATTTATACCCAAATTCAGAGAATTAATGGAAGATTCTTTGATTAAATGACGTATAAAGACCACGAGACTTACCTCCAATCACTTCCCGATGAAATCCCCTTCAAATTCTATCAATTAGCTCTCAATGTAGTGTAAAAATGGAGGAAATAATGAGGGGCTCGCGACTGAAATTTCATTAAAAAGCCTTCTGCTCCGCCCAGATTTACCCTATGCGATCGCAGCCCTAGGCATGCGATCGCGATGAACAAGTTTATAACACTTAAAAATCCTTCTATGCGATCGCGTCCAGGACCATGCGATCGCAATGCACAGCTGTCCAATCCTACGCGATCGCGACCCTTTCTATGCGATCGCGTAGTGCAAAAATAAACTCTCCTGAATTTCTCTTATGCGAATGCAGTGACACAAATGCGATCGCGATTCACTACTGCCCAGCTCTATGCGATCGCGACAAGGTCTATGCGATCGCATAAGCTTAATTTCTTCTGCAATTTTTCTAAAAAATCTGCTATCTTCCAACTAGAGAATTAGTCCGTTTAACCACCCGAATCCATCTCGAGGCCCCCGGGACCTCAACAAAAACCACCAACCTACTCCAAAACACCATAAAAACTTGTTCCAATCATAAAAACACGCTCCACAACACAAAAATCATCAAATCACCACGGATTCAAGCCTAGATTTTCTTAAAATTTCCGAAACTCATATTCGATCAAAAACCCGACCAAACGACGTCCGAATGACCTGAAAATTTGCAAACATATCCAAAATCACCTAACGAAGCTACTGCAACTGTCGGAATTCCATTCCGACTCCCAGATCAAAATCTCACCTATCAACCGGATTTCGCCAAAATTCCAACTTCGCCAATTCAAGCCTATTTCTACACCGGACCTCCAAATTCAATTCCGATCGCTCCCCTAAGTCACAATTCACCTCCCGAAGCTAACCGAACCATCGGAATTCGATTTCGAGCCCTCTAACCACATAGTCAACTTCAGGTTGACTTTTCTGAAACAAACTCCATTCTAAGAGGCTATATGCCTTATTTTCAGCAAGAATCGACCCAAATTCGCCCGATAGACTCTAATACCGATATAGAACATGATACAACACAATAAGGGGGAATTGGGGTGGTAACTCATGTGACGACGAATCGGGTCGTCACAAATAAAGCCCAAGCGAAAATAATCAATATCGGACATAAATCCCGAAATTACCAAAACCCGAGCCCCCGACCCACTTCTCGAAACTCAGAAATTTTTACATCAATGGGTTCCTTATCTCACCACGAGTTTATACATATCAAGAACTCTCAAATCCGAGCTCAAATGACCCATCAAATCCCAATTTGAAATCTCCAATTTTCAAGCCCTAGTTCTTCCATTTTAGATAAATTTCCATGCATTTCTAGGTTAATTTCACAATAAAATCACGTTTTTAGTTCATAAAACTTACCTCCAATCAATCCTCTTCGAATCCTTCTTCAATTTCTCCCAAAGAGCTCCCAAAATGTTCAACAATGGTTAAAAAATGACTTGGGCTCGCGGATGAAATGTTTTTAAACCTTCTGCCCTGCTACAAGACTTTCTTCTATGCGATCGCGGCCCCAGGCTCGCGATCGCGAAGAGAAAACTTTTCCCAGACCTCAGATGAACTATGCGAACGCGAATAATCCCTTGCGAATGCGATGGATAAATATTCATACCTACGCGAACGCGTTCAAATCCATGTGAACGCGAAGAGCACTCCCACCTGGACTTCAGAACCTTCTACGCGAATGCGAACCATGCCATGCGAATGTGAAGCATCATTAACCAACCTTCTACGAACGAGGACCCTCAGACGCGAAAGCGAAGAGCAATCCACCTGCCCCCTAATTTCCTTCTATGCGATCGCGACATAACCCCCGCGATCGCGAAGGCCAAACTTTCTGCAACACAAGAAATAAAAACCTGCAACTCTTAAGTGCCAAAATTGGTCCGATTGACCACCCGAAACTCCCCTGAGGCCCTCGGGACTTCAACCAAACATACCAACATGATCAATAACATCATTCAAACTTGTTCCAATCAACAAAACACCTCAAACAACATCAAAATCATCATTTCACATCGAATTCAAGTTCAAGTTTTCCAAAAACTTCCGAAACACGCATTCGATCAAAAACCCCACCAAATCACCTCCGAATGACCTGATATTTTGCACACACATCCCAAATCATATAAAGAAGCTACTGTAACTCTCATAATTCCATTCCGACCCTCTGGCCAAAATCTCGCCTACCAACCGGAAATCGCCAAAATACTAACTTCGTCAAAACAAGCTAATTTTTACACCGGACATCCAAAACCAATTTCGATCACGCTGCTAAGTCATAAATCACCCAACGAAGCTAACTAAATCATAAAAACTCTAATCCGAGCTCATATACAAATAAGTCAACTCTTGGTCAAACCTTTCAAATTCAAAGCTCTCAGTTGAGACTATTCTTTCAGATTCATTCCGATTTTACTGAAAACCAAAACCAACGATCTACATTAGTCATAATGCATTACACGGGGCAAGTCATGCCCAAGAACTGGCGATCAAAGTACAAAAGCTCAAAACGACCGGCCAGGTCGTTATAAGCCTTCTAGATTGAGTGTTTATGTTACAAGAAGGGCATGCAAACCGACCATAAGTGCACCATCCAGAAAGAGTACCATATGCAGGAAAGTCATTTATAGTCCACATGAGAGCTGCCTGCATTAGAAATATCTCCTTAGTAGAGGCATCGTATCTTTGTAAACCAACATCCCATAATTCATTTAACTCTTCTATTAGAGGTTGCAAAAATACATCGATATTATTGCCTGGCGCTTTGGGTCCAGGAATAAGTAAGGATAGAATGAAGAACTCTTATTTCATGCACATCTATGGAGGAAGATTATATGGCATTAAAATCACTGGCCATGTACTATGAACAGTTTGCATTGTGCCAAATGGATTAAACCCATCAGAAGCTAATCCTAGGCGCACATTGCGAGGGTCTCCAGCAAATTCGGGATATTTACTATCAAATTTTTTCCAAGCTTCAAAATCTGCAGGATGTCGTAGAACTCCATCTTTGTTGCGCTCTTCATGATGCCAACGCATTGCTTTAGAAGTTTCCGAAGACATAAACACTCTTTGTAGCCTTGGTTTTAAAGGAAAATACCTTAGGACCTTGGCTGAGATTTTTCTAGCATCATTTTTCTGTCTAGAAGCTCCATAAACATTGCATTTATTGACATTCTTATTAGCAAACTCTTTCCTAAAAAGCATGCAATCATTGGGACAAGCATGAATTTTCTCATACTTTAAGCCCAAGCCTTCAACTATCTATTTGGTCTCATAGTAAGAAGGAGGCAATTTTTCTCCTTCAGGTAGCGCATCCTTCAATAGTCCAAGAAAAGCATTAAATGATTCATTTGACCATTTAAACATGCATTTCTTACGGTACAGATGCATCAGAAAGGACATTTTGCTAAATTTTTTACATCATGGATATAGTTCTTCATTTGCCTCCTTCATGAGCTGTTCAAACTTATCCACCTCTGGATGCAGTTGATTTCTAGATGGATGAGCAGTATTCTCTTGTAGGTTATGCTCTATGTCACCCCCTTCACTAACGTTAATATCCATGAACTGTGTAAAGTCTCCAAAGGCATCATGTATCATTCCTATCATATCATCGCCCCTTAAAGTTGACTGGCTGTGATTATTTGCTTGAGAAATGTTTGATCCCTTTAGAGACTCACCATGACAAAACCAAATATCATATGATGGCATAATACCATTAATCACAAGATGATCATATTTTGTAGTCCGGTTTACTTGATGGATAAGCATACACTCCGTACAAGAACATGCAATTTGTTCTCCATCTTGTTTTTCAGAAAAGGCAGGGTTTATAAACTCCTCTACTCCATCCAAATATTCTTTACTAACTCTATCCCAATGCATCCATATTTTATTTCTAGGATTGTCCATGACGTTTAAGATATTCGTTTTTGTTCTATACTTACTGCAAGAGCTAAAAATTCATTAGTAAAAAGAGAAAATTAATAAAAAAATATAGTTCAAATAAAATAACCATCTTATTAGTAGGTAATTCCATAGCTCAAAGATATCATTTTAAGAATTAAAACTATCAAACAGAAATCTATTAAAACTATCAAATAGTTAAACTATCTCTAATTTCTTCTATGGTTTCAATATATTGGTTCATAAACATTTTAAAAAAAGAATTATTAAACTTATAAATTATACTTCTTCTATGGTTTTCATATATTTGTTCATAAAATTTTTAAGAATAGAATTATTAGTTATAAATTATAGATGTACCATACGTCATATATTTTAAAATTGAAGATATTACAATTGTCAAACCCTCACTGTATGTGGATATGAGCTAGCTGAATAATTTACAAATTTCAGCAATGATACAGCAATTTGCAATTTTAGAAATCTGAATGAGGTCATTCAAAGGCATACATTATTTTCTTGAAGAAGGATGTGTTATCATCCCTTAAAAAAGATGATTAACTGTTGTACTACAATCTCTAAGTAAAGCAGAAAAAAGCTGATAGTTCAAATTTTTCTCATGGTCCAACTTCTTTCTTCATTTCACAAATTATTTATTCTTTCGATAATTTTTCTTAAATTTACTGTTTTGCCACACTCATAGTGAAAATTGAAGTATAGATTGTTAGATGAATTGAAAAACTTTTTGATTAGTAAAACCAATAACCTATCGGAGAAACAGTAAGAGCAAAAAGATCAAATCAGTCAAGCTGAGCATATTCTTATTTCGTATAGAGCCATCAGATTTATAAAAATAAGAAAAGCTCGCATCAATTAGCAAAAATAAAAAACAGTATGTATGTCGACTAGTAGATTCATATCCCGACTAGTGGTAGATTTAATGAAAACATCAATATGCATCGACGATACTTAAAAAATTTCTGAATAGTCACAAGAATAACAGTAGCCTTAGAAAATATACAGAGGAATCAATTCATAAAATAGTAGAGGAATAGAGGAGGAATAAACTCAACCAATTGCACATCAATTTAACAGTAGTCCGTTATCACAAACTAATTAGCATATGCAGAAAAACTGGAGGAGACAAAAGCTCACAACACATAGGAAAATTGCAATGCAGACATTGGAGCATTGTGTTTTGCCGCTAGGCAGTGATAGTTACAGCAGAACACTGTTTGATTCTTATTTTTGCAATATCTACAGAATGCAGATTTCATTGGACAAGAAATATAGACCAAACAAATACTGAGAAACAACCATATAACATGACTTTTACTAGATTAAATTACACAGAATCTATTGTAAATCAACTGACATAAATCAATCTAAAATCTACTATAAATCGATTGGAGGCGACTGATTTAACGGTTGGAAAAGAGAAGTTAACAGGGGAAGAAGATGGACCGGCACTACAACAGGCTGTTGACGCAACAGCGAGTTAGGAACTGATTTGCTGTAAATCAATCGACCAGCATCAATACAAAATCTACTGTAAATCGATTTCAAGGAACTGATTTACTGTAAATCTACTGTAAATTGATTGGACGAAGAGAAGTTAACACTGCCATTGATGCACTGTCTTCTATAAATCAATTGAACTGATCTTCTGTAAATCAATTGTAAAATCAAAGAGAAGAGAATTTACCTCGGAAGAAGATATGCACAATCATTGACGTACTGTAAATCGTACTGGCATTTCCGTGCACTAGCGTTGATGCAGCAGCGAATTAGCTAGGGCTTTTTCCACGAAGTCGATTCTAGGGCGCACTGGCGTTGATGCATCAGCGAATTAGCTAGGGCTTTTTCCGCGAAGTCGATTCAACTAGTAAGGGAAATGATTCAATGTTTTCCTTCAGTTATTTTCTAATTATATTATATTTCTAATTGGGGAGGGAAACCAAAAAAGGTATCAAAAAAATTGGAGGGGAAGGTTTTCTCTTCTTTGTGCGGAGGGAAAATTAAAATAATAAAAGATTAATTACAATTAGTAATTTTTAGTGGCTATTATGTTTTATTGCCGGTAAAAGAATATCTTTTACTGGCTAAAGATCATATGCCACTAATATTTAAGCTTAAAGAATTTATTGGCGACCATTGCCTTATTGCCGCTAAATAATTGCCGCCAAAGGTCCTTTTATAATAGTGTTTATCTATTCCTATCCATGACAAATCCTTATCTGTGTCCTTGCCTAAGTCACCATCTCTTCACTCATCTGAGTCTCTAAATCATAATGAACCTATTGAGTCTTCTAATCTTGATATAGATAAAGGAATTCAAGAAAGTAATCCATCATTTCAGGTTTATTCTAGAAGAAAGAGGCTAACTGATCAAATTACTCAACCACAATTATCTCCTCACGTTACTGCTCCTAATAACTATCCTGAACCTGTTGAACCATCAGAAACACCAAACCAAACTAATCATGAAGAAGAACATAACCAACCAAATGACCTTGACCTTCCTATTTCATTTAGAAAAGGAACCGGAACCTGCATACAACACCCTTTGTGCCTTTCTTTGACATATCAAAACCTATCCTCAAGCCATAAAGCTTTTCTCAGTAACCTCCACACAATTCATATTCCAAAAAATTTTTCTGAAGCATTAGGTAACAAAGAATGGGAAGAAGCTATAAATGCGGAAATGGAAGCATTGCAGAAGAATAAAACTTGGAATATGGTGGAATTACCAAAAGGGAAAAAGTTGGTGGGGTGTATTTGGGTGTTTACCGTGAAATACAAGTTAGATGAGTCTATAGAAAGATTTAAAGCATGTTTTGTAGCAAAGGGTTACACACAGACCTATGGAATTGATTATTTGGAGACTTTTGCTCCCGTGGCAAAAACGAACACAGTGAGGATCTTATTGTCATTGGCTACGATTTTTAATTGGAACCTACAACAATTTGATGTTAAAATGCTTTTCTACATGGAGATTTAGATGAGGAGATCTATATGGAGGTATCATCTGATTTTGAAAGCAAGAAGGGAATGGTATGTAGACTGAAAAAGGCACTCTACGGACTAGGCAATCACCTCGTGAATGGTTTGAAAGATTTACAAAGGTTATGATCAAGCTAGGCTATCAGCAGAGTCAAGGAGACCACATCTTGTTCATAAAGTACTCAAAAATAGGAAAGGTAACTGCTCTACTAGTCTATGTAGATGATATCATAGTAACAGGTGATGATTCAGAGGAGATACACAATTAGAAGAATTGTTTACTCAAGGAATTTGATAGCAAAGATCTTGGAAAATTAAAGTATTTTTTGGGAATTGAAGTAGGACATTCTAAACAAGGAATCTTTATTTCCCAACAAAAATATGTTCTTGATTTGTTGAAAGAAACAGGAAAATTAGGGTGTAAACCAGTGACCACACCAATTGAATATAATCATGGATTGTGTAATTCTCCAAAAGATTATGTGGTAGATACAGGCTCGTATCAAACGCTTGTAGGAAAATTGATCTACTTGTCCCATACAAGGCCACATTGCTTTTGTTGTAAGTGTCATTAGACAATTTATGCATGATCCTAGAGAAATGCATCTCCAAACGGCTAATGGGACTCTACAATATCTTAAAGGAAGCTCTGGAAAAGGAATACTATTCAGAAGAGGAGGAGACATGGTTTGAGAGGCTTATACTGATGCGGATTATGTTGGTTAATTAGTGGATCGAAGGTCAACTTCTGGATACTGTACCTTTTTAGGAGGAAATCTTGTGACTTGGAGAAGTAAAAAACAGAATGTGGTGGCTAGATCAGTGCAGAATCCGAGTTCAGATCTATGGCGATGGAATTTTGTGAGTTGTTATGGTTAAAGATAATCCTTGATGATTTGAAGATAAGATGGGAAGGACCTATGAGACTATATTGTGACAATAAATCAGCAATAAGTATAGCTCATAATCCTGTACAGCATGATCGCACTAAGCATATTGAGGTAGATAGACACTTCATTAAGGAAAAATTAGATAGTGGAGTCATCTGTACACCATTTATATATACAAAAGATCAGTTGGCCGATTTTTAACAAAAGGACTGCCAAACAATGTGTTTCAAGACCTGATAAGCAAGCTAGGAATGGAAGATATCCATTCACCAGCTTGAGGGGAGAGTTGAATGATAGAGAATTTTCAAGAACATATTCTCCATATCAAGATTTATCCATATCAAGTTTTGATTCTCTAAGATCTTTCCATATCAAATTTTGGTTCTATATTTTATTTTATTTTGTATAATCTCAGATTTTATGGGATTCTATTTCTAACCTCTTCGTGTATATAAAGCCATGTATATGACATTCAAAAATATGGATGAAATTATTCAAGTCTCTTACTCTTTCCACAATTCCTATTTTGAGTGGGTTTTGGCTTTAAGAGAAAGCACCACTCATGATCTATAAATAGGACAACCTTGAAGAATTGTTCTATGCTCATTGATATAAAGTCTTTGAAAGACTTAATCACATATGAGTGATTGTTGAGAGAGCTTTCATCAAGAGAGAAGAGAGAAGAAAAGTATTTATTTTTGCTGTAGATTTTATTCTGACCAGCCAACTTCAAATCCTGTTTTCCAATTCGTTAACTGTTGGATCGGACTGAAAATTTGATTGAGTGTTCATAACATCTTAGTCTTTGATTTGAATGGTGTAGATCAGATTTTGAGACCTGTAGCATCTGATTTCGAGCTTCGAACAACAGCTTCATTTTTGTGGATAACTCTTTCTTCAATTGATTAGTTGTTGCTATTGTTGCTCCGTATTTGGCACTTGTTGTGTATCCAATTTGGAGAATTTTTGTAACCCTTTTATTGTTATAGTGGATATTTTTCGATCTTTGTAATCCCGTGGTTTTTACCTTCAATTTGAAGAGTTTTCCATGTTAAAACTTGGTATTCTTTATTTTCTATTATTTTTGGGTTTGCCTCTTCCTCGACATAATAAGTTGGACATTTGTAATCCACATGCGCCAACTTGAGGGAAGGTATTAGGCGTGTATATATTGTAAACATTTTATGAAGGTGAAGCATCGGTGGTCCACTGTGTAATTAGAGGTGAAGCACCGGTGGTCCATAGTGTACCTAGTTGTTCTCTATATATATTTGGGAATAAATCTTTTTATATTTCTTAGGATTAGGATTTACTATTTTTATATATATTCATGTTACTCAATAGAATAAGGCAAGGCTTTTCTCTTCCTCTCTTTTTCTTCTGGTTGAAAAGCTAAGCATATTATAGATAGTTAAACATGTACATAAGAGTTTGTGGATGCATATATTGCATCAGATGAGCACAACTAGAACTAGCGACATTAGCTACTACATCACTATTACTACTAACAAAAACACTACTAGTAGTACTACTAGAAATTAACATAGAGTTTTATTTAACTAGTCTTCTTCGTAGCATTCCTTCCCGATCCTGCTGGTAAAAAGGTGTCACAAAAGAAGGAGGACTTAAAAAAAGTACACAACAAGCCTCCACATTTACTGCTCCGTGCTTAGCTAGACGGTATGCCACATAGTTTTGTTCTTTGAAGATGCTTTGTACTTTTGAATCATCCAGCTGATGGAGTAAAAACCTAGATTCATTGATTAAATTAGTATATTTGATAGTAGGGGTGGTAAGCATACCAAGTATTGCAGTTGCATCTGTTTCAATGATCAGTGGTGTAAGTTGGTCTTGAATAGCTAATTTTAGCCCCATTATAAGTGCTAGTAATTATGTCTGCACACTGGAGCCATGTTGTGTGCGACCTACAAACCCTATAATTCATTTGCAATGCTCATTCCTAAAACATCCACCTATACTACATTTATTTTGAGAGATAGATATAGAGCCGTCTATATTTAACTTGAAACCCTGGCCATCAGGTGGATATCATTTAATATATAAAGACAGTAGTGATTGATTACTTTTCGTAGGAATTGTGAGATAGTAAAACTCCGCAGCCTATTTGTAGAGTAATTTAAAACTTGATTTAAGTTTCTTATGCTGAAAGAAATTTTTATTTCTTATAGACCATAACTGCCATAAAGCAAAAGGTAACAATATGGAAATGCAGTTATAGGATGGCAAACACTGCTTATGTATGGAAGTGTGCACCATGATGTAGAATTAATAGTTACTGGACCAACCATATGGTTTATATTTTCCTTAAGAGCCGCCCAAAGTGCAGTAGCATTATGACATTCCATAATAATATGATGTGTAGTCTCAGGAGCTAGGTGACATTGTGAACACAAAGATGAATTAATAATTTGTAACCTATGTAAATACGCAGCTGTAGGAAGCCTATCATGACATATTAACCATACAAAGAATGAGATCTTGGGTAGTATTCTGAGTTTTCAAATCCATTTGTAGTTTATGACCTCATTTGTTATGGAATAATTAAGGGCTTGTGCAAGAGCATAATACATAGATTTAATAGAGAACAAACCATCTGTTGTAATTGCCCAATAAAGTTGATCGTAATTTACAGGCACCATTGGCATATAAGTATCAATGATTGGAACTTCTAAGGGAGAAGGTAATACAAAAGGCAAAAGATATAAATGCCACTTATGATTATAAAAGTACGCAGACACTTTTTTGCTGTCCTTCCCTTTGGGTAGGGGTCCGTATATATAATTACGAACCAGAGAATTATGAGCTAGCCATAGTTCCGTCCAGAAGTTTACGTGTTTACCATCAGTTAGGTTCCATTTATAACCTAGTCTACAATTTGACCAACCCTTAAGAATATTTGACCAAGTTCTTGAAACATTAATATTACTGAAATTAGAAGGCCTAAGATAACTATGTATTAATACTTGTTGCCCATAGCTGTGTAGGGTTTTGAAACAATCTCCAAGAAAGACTAGAATGCAAAGCGTGATTTTTAATACTGAGATTTTGGATGCCCAATCCCCCTTGTTCTAAGGGTTTTGTCACCATGGACCATTTTATAAGATGTAATTTTTTCTTCTGAGGAGTAGTTCCCCATAGAAAATTCCTTTGGTATCTATTAAGGGAGGATATAATAGACGAAGGCAGGGTGATATATTGCATTAGATAGTTAGGAAGATTATTCAAAGTTGATCTTATCAAGGTTTGCCTTCCCGCTTTGGTTAAAAAGTGTGTTTTCCATTCTGCTAACTTGGATTTAAAATTGTCAATTAAAAATTGATAATATCCTTTAGTGGGTCTTGAACTAAAAATAGAAAATCCTAAATACTTACCAAAATATGTGCCCTCCCTTATATGAAAAGTGTGTTCTATGATGAGTAAATTGATTAATGGTGTTAACTATGGATTGACATGAAGTAGATATAATTTATGATATTAAAATAATATCATCGGCGAAGAAAAGATGAGATAATTGAGGTCCTCTTCTACCTATTGAAATGGGATTCCAAATGTGATAATCAACTTCAGAGTTCATTTTTCGTGACAGCATCTATAAACATAAAATAAAAATATAAGGTGAGAGAGGATCGCCTTGTCTAATGCCTCTTGTAGGATTAAAATAGTTAGTAGGTGTACCAGTTATTAAAATAGATATAGAGGTAGTGGTAATACAAGACATTATTAATTCTACAAAATTTGGAGGAAATTTTAGATTTTGTAAGGTGTTATAAATGAAAGACCATTCCAGCTTATCAAAAGCCTTTTCAAGATCCAGCTTAAGCAGAATACTAGATTTTTTACCCTTCATTTTATGAAACCTAGAGATAAGTTCTTGTACAATAATTGCATTATCAGCTGCTCGTCTATTTTTCTGAAAAGTGGATTGAGGTTTATGGATAAGATGTTCCAGAAGTGGTTTTATTCGATTAACAATAATTTTAGTAATAATCTTATAGATGGTATTACAAAGGCTAATAGGTCTGAATTGTGATATAGTAGAAGCATTCTTGTTTTTAGCAATTAAGCAAATAAAAGTTGTATTTATAGAAGGATCAATCTGGGAGTCCAAGAAAACCTTATGACAAAAATATTTGACAGAATTTTCTTGATATGCCAATACTTATGATAAAATAAAGAGTGTAAGCCATCAGGGCCAGGTGCCTTAGGGGTTGAAACGAATTTAAGGCATTCAAAATTTCAGAATCTTGTAAAGGATTAATTAAACTAGTTTGCTCGGTGGAGGTTAATATATTAAAAGGGTGTACGAAAGAGGAATGAGTAGACTTGGTTTTTTGAGTAGTAAAGAGATGATTATAGTAATCAGTAATGTCATCTTTAATTTTGTAAGGGTCAGTAATCCAATTTACACCTAAGTCTTGAAGAGCAGTTATACGATTATGTCTACGTCTATTTAAAGTTGTTAGGTGAAAAAATTTGGTGTTAGCATCACCATTATTTAACCAATTAATTCTTGATTTTAACTTCAAAAATTCCTCTTCAAGCTCGAGAATGTGATTAAATTCCAAAGTTAAGGACTTTTCCAAATTTTGTAAAAATAGACTAGTTGGATAGTGAATAGAGGCTTGAATATCACCTAGTCTTGCCAATAATTTTTTTTTTCTCTTAAAAATATTACCAAAAGTATTTTTATTCCACACTTGTGTGGATTTCATAAATTGATTAATAGCAGGAATTAAGTGGAGCATTTCTGTCCAAACTTGTTCTATGACGGCTGAGAAAGTAGGATGGGTAGTCCATATAGATTCTAGCCTAAATATTTTTTTCCTTGGCATAGAACAGTGTTGTAATTCAATTTTAATAGGACAATGATCAGAGTGAGTTCGGGGAAGGTGTGATACCAAGGCATCACAATAATTTAATATCCACCCATAATTAGCTAACACACGATCAATACGTTCTAAAATATTAACACTGTTATGTCTACCATTTGTCCAAGTGTAACAACTACCTTTATATCCTAAATCCGTTAATAGGAAGTAATTAAAAGAGTCTAATAATCTATTAGCTCTAGCATTATTGATAGGCAAACCTCAAACTTTATCTGAGGCATGTATTATTTCATTGAAATCTCCCCCTAACAACCAAGGCCCCTTATAATTATTAAAAATACACCTAATATTATCCCATAATACTAGTCTAGAAGCCAAATCATTACTTGCATAAATAGCACTTAATAAAAAGGTAAAGAGTAAGGAAAGAACCTGAACATGGCAATGTATCTCTTGTGTAGATGTGGCCACCTGTTCTATATTTAAAAGAGTTGCATTCCATAGAATAACTATCCCTCCCTATTGTCCTACAGCAGATACATCTATCATACCTATGAACTCGAAGTCATCCTTCAGAAGCTGGTGGGATTGGCAGTGTGTCTGCAGAAGTACCACAAAAGAAGGTCGATTATAATCTAATAAAGACCTAAAATTCCTATGAACTCAACTGACTGAGCACCCCTACAATTTCAAATTATAAAATTCATATGGCTTAACTGGAGTTCATTCTAACCATTACTAGACTCTCCTGGACGAAGCCTTAAGGTGGGGAGAAATAACATCGCATATTTCCCCACCACTGGATTTGTTGTTGGCCTCAAACGGAATGAGGTTGCAAGCAGATTTTGCGGGCATCTTATGAATATCTTTCTTTCGAACTCTTCCTTCTGGACAAAGACTTTTATGCCATCTAGACATGCATGGATTGGTCGTGTCTCTCTGTTGTAAATGATGGCTGCGTCTAACTCTGCCTGAAAGTTCACATCCTGCTCCTCTTGTTCTAGATGATTGTGCTGCTGTGGAGATGAAGGAGGAGGTGGTGGTGTTGGTGAAGGGAGAGTTGCTGGTCTCAAAAGAGGTGTGTGAGGTTGAGGATCCCAGTAGGGTTGGATCCAAGGGGTGTTTGGAGTAGGAAGAGGATAAAAAGGCATTTATAATAGATTGGGGTAGAGATTTGTGTGATCCCAGACTGGAGTGGGTAGAGGCGGAGGTTGGTATGGTGATAGATAGGATGCCTGCATCATGGACCAATGATAGAGAGCATAGAGGTCTGTCCCCAATTGCATCCCTTCTGCCACTATTTGTGTTAAATCCCTTGGATTGTTGATCAGGATCGTCACCTCTTGTTGATTCACTTGCATAGTGAAGGTCAGAGCATAGTTGTGCAAGCCTTCCTCTAGCCAAGATGCTAGGAGAGTTGGTGCATGTGGTGTTTGGGTCGTGTAGATTATTGTATTTGGCTCCATTATTAGATGAGGTAGAGGGTGAAAGGGAGAGCTGGGGTTGTGTTGTAGGTGTTGAGTAGTTTGCCTTGGTTGAGTTCTTGGTCGTCGGAGATGATTGAGAAAGTTGAAGGGAAACATGGTCGTTAATGGGAGATTCTGATAATGGAGGAGTCAAATGGGATAGGCTATTTATTTGGTGTCCTAAGTGGAGATGGAGCAAAGCCAATGGATGTAGATGGCGGTTGACTAGATTGACAAGAAAAGGGTGAAGTGGACTAAAGGGGAGTAGTGGGAGATTCATTATTGCTTATTTGCATGGCAACCGTAGCTTGAAATGATGGAGGGATTCCGATATCCAAAGGAGGAGGTGGAGGGTTTGGTAGTGTTTGTGTAGATTTTTTTGTGTGGAGGTGAAGAAGGTGTGGTTAGGTATTGGGGCATGCTTTGCATATGGGAAGGGCTGTCGTGTCTAGTTGCGTGGGTAGTGATAGGATTTGATATTTGAGAAGGAGTAGGTTTTGAAGAGTTTCCAGATTGGACCGAGTGCTTAGGCACTTGAGTGGTCTTTGAGAGTTACAAATTATTAGGTATTGGGTTTAATAAACACATATCCTTTTCAGGTGTATCATCTACTAAAGTATGATATTTATTATTTACTAATATCGGATTAAGGGTGGATGGTAGCTTAGAACCAGTAGATTTTGTATTAGTTAGCGGATTTAAAGTTAACTTAATAAAAGGAAGATTAGTAGGGCTAATCATCCCTTGCTTACCTGACTACCCTACCCTCCTTGTCTCCACTGGAAGTAGCACTAGTACTGGATCATCAGTGTAAGGATATCTTTTAAGGCTAGATTTTTTCGAAAATTGAACAACTTGCCATGCTCCATTAGCCGTAGAAGAAGTAATGGAATTTGAGATATTAACATCCATGTGATGATCCTGTTGTGAATTATCTGTGTGAGCATCTATGTTCACAACATAATTGCAAACTCTTTGATTACGACCCATACGACCACACTTGACACAAAGTAAATTTAAACCTTCATAAAATATAATTTGTTTATGACTGCCAATGTATAAGTGTGACTTTAAAGGCTGATCAAGTGGTACTTCCACACATAACCTAGCATATTGGCCTCTTGTGGTTGAAGCAGTGCAAGTTTCCATTGATAATAAACTACCAATTTTCTGGCCTAACTTATACAGAATTTGATAATCATAATATTCTGTAGGTAATTCGGGTAAACGTACCCAAATAGCAAAGGTTGTTAATTGTGTTTCAGAAGCCTTAAACTTAGATTCCTATTAACGAACGGATAAAATATGATTTAGAACAAACCAAGGGCCACCCTGTAATGCATGTAGTTTGTTTTCCTCCTTTTGAAATTTGAGTAGAAAAAAAATCTGACCCTAAATCAATTAGAGGGAGATTTTCAGTAGGTTTCCGTAACGCATAAATATTTTGTCTAAGTATTTGACGCTCAACTTTTCGACCATAAACCTTAATGATCACTGCATGTTGCCATAGTTAATATAGCCTAGTTTTTTCTTCAACAGATAAAGGTATAAAAATGGAAGAGTCAATAGGAGCATCCAACTCATCTGAATTTTCCAAAGGATAAGTTAAGGGTGTGGGAAACATAGACGGTGCAGAAGAGAAGTTATTGAAGTTTAAGGTTTGGAGATATATTTTTTGAAAGGGTGGTGAGACAAATGATGGATCCTGCATGTCAATATTCATACTAGTAGACATGGTAGGATTGGTATTGGAAGAAGAAAGTGTTGTTGAATTAATTTTGGAGGGTATTGGATCCGGTGGTTTTGGTGGAATTGAGGTGGAGGAGTCATACTGGTTGGAGGAGGTTATTGGGAGCATTTTTTCTTTCTTACATCACTTTTTTTTTTACCCAATATCTATTCTCTCTTCCAAGATTAGCGATCTTAAACCAACATCAATGACTAATTAATAAGCATGAGTTGAGATGAAAAAATATCTAAAGTTGATGGTCTCATTCCAGATTTTTTTGCAACTTCTCAAAAAAGAGAGCTTCCATATTTTTGATAGGCCATGAATTTTAGCTCTTTTGGAAAAAACTACAGGAGAAAGATAAAAAAATAAATATATCTCTTGCACTACTGTATCTCTTCAACTTAAATGAATACAGAAAATAACTTCATGTCAATTATCGTACTCTATATAATAATCTAATATCCAACATCAGAATAGTACCCTGTGACTTCAAACATTTTTGCTAATCAATCTTTGATAACTCCTACAATTCTTGAGGACCTTATTTTGTTTATCATGTGTGCTCGTCAAGTTTAGCTCTTGTGGATCTTGCCGCCTAAAACTCTGCCAAGAGAGCGCTGCTTTACGTTTGATCCTTTTCAAGCTCAAAATAAGCACCTGTTAGTTTTGTTTGATACCAAAATTCAATCTGTAATCATCATTCTAATCTCAACTTTGGCCTTTGAGATTAATGATATAGAGCATATATGCGATGATACGTAAGAATTCTTGTTATGATCCAATAAATTCATTTTCAAAGAAGACTTCATGAAACTTTGGTGCAGCACATATTAGCTTCTTCAACCATTTGTCATAATCCGTGCGGTCAGCTAGTTATTGATATATATAAGGATTAGAAGTTCACAACCATTCTATTGTCTTGCTTTTCAGGGAACAAGCACAATATGAAAAATAATAAAAGTGACTTTGCTATATTATTTCAATAACTTAGCTGACCATTCAAGTAATTAATTCCTCCATCCACAGTAAAAACCAATTCAAAGAGTATAACCCTATTCTTCCATTAAAATAAGAGAGGATTAATTGAACTTTGAAATATTCAAATTGAGCAAAATAAATATCCATTTTAAATTCATATTATTATGTAGTGTTTTAAATTTATCGACCATATATGCCACAAAACGATATAGTCAAAAGTGCCAATCTCTACTCAGGAAAACAATGAAGACGTTACCATAAAAAGCAATCAGAATAATTGACAGAACATAAATGAATCGCTGACCTTTGAGAGTTTAGTTCACAGAGCCTTTTTCTATTTCCATTGAGTTCCTTTAGTACTACTGATTGCTAAAAATTGACATAAATGGTCAATGAGCATAAGCATGTGCAAACTCAGTTTAAAAAAAAAAGCCAAACGCTTAAGAAATACCACAATTATTTTTAATAAATTTTATTTTTTTCCATTGAAGCTAGCGGTGATGGAGGACAAAGGATGAAAGGGAAAAATCTCAAGAACAACACCTCATTGTAGACCACTCAGATTTCTAAAATATTACGATCTCTCAAAGAACATCTTTGAGGCCGTCTGGACAGAACCAGGAAATTTAGCACAAGATATTCAAAATAAAACATGCATAAGTACAATTAGTTAAGAAAATAGCTAAATGCACAAGTAACACGAGAATAAACATCGAAAATTTCTATTGCAATTAGCGTGCAAATATAAACAATGGAATTCGAAGAGTAAAAGGAAAAAAAATTCAAATAGGGAACACTTAGCTGTAAATCATCATAAATATATACAGCATTGCTAACTATAAGTTCAAATAGTTAAATCAAAACTCCTTCCATCATTACAAAATTAACAGAGTTTGTTCTGACTCCATAAAACAATAACGGTCAAGAAAATTCCTCCATAAAATTGGTAACTATTTAGTAACTGTAGTTACTGGGTATACATTTTGATTGTGCAGACTTTTTTTTACCCTTTGAAGGCCCATGTTCATCATGATTACAGTGGGACCATTGTATATTTACCTAACACGCCAACATCTGAGTTGCGTTTTAAACCCAATGGAACACTGTTCCTGTGTCGGTTGTCAACTAAACGTCAGTAGGGTCCGATATTCATTCCTCTGTTCTACTCAAACAACCAAAGATGCTACTGAAGAAGTTTTTCTTGTTATTGCTCTCAGTTGTCACTACCCACATCTCAGCAGTTAACCCCTAATTTCCTATCTATCTTTAGAAGTAGGGTCGGGTGAGTCTGTTGTTTTCCCATGAAGGAAGTGGGATATGTTAGGCTGTGGACTTGATGACTAAATTGACTCGGTGCTTTCTTCATTTGCATATATGTTTTGGTGGGAAGAATCAAAAGCCACTCAATCAAGTAATTTGAAGTAGATGATTTCAGTAAAATAGAGAGGCTTTTATACTGTTTAGGATGACGCTATTGCACTAGTTGCTAATTATTCCAACTAAGTTCTTATATGTGGAGAAGAAATGTTTAAGGTGATAATGCTAGAAAATCGCGAGAACTGTATCTTTGGAGGTAAAATCAGCAGCTTTGTTCTTGATGTGGTAAGTAACCATTTTTAAAGGCATCGAAATTATCTAGGGTATGGATCTGTTACCTTCTTCAATAGGATATGGGCTCAGTTTTCAAGGGTAGTAAAGTTTGTATAAAATTCAGGTAGATTGATGACGGATAAAGACTTTTTTCCTCCAGTGCATCAATAAAGAGAATCTTGTGTTGCTTTCATGTCTGCGTTATGGTAATGGTGTTAAAATCGTAAAGCAGCTTACAGATATTGAATTGGTGAAAACCACTTATATATCTCTTCTGGCACCTTTGCACTTCCCTTTTCATTTTCTTCCCTTGCTGTGGTGCTACATCTCCCTTTTATTTTCTCTCCTTGCTGTGGTGCTACAGTTTTTCTATATCGTGATATTCCATGTAAGATCTCATCAAAGGTCGCTGTGTGACCTTTCATTACCTGTTACTCTAACTGAATTTGGTTCTCTAGTTTGCACCTTCATTCCACACCTCTTTTCCCCTTCACTGTTCAAATACGTTTGCTGCAACTGCTATAGTTACTTGTTCCCTTCTTTCTTTGTTTTAGAGATATATTTCTTTTAAAGTTATTTTACTTTTGTTCCTTTTCTGTTTTTACCATTCAATTCCTTTTAACTTTGGGTAAATACCTTAAAACACCCCTAAACTAGATTCAGATTATTAGTATCCTCCCTGAACTATGTCCGATCTTAAGTACCTCCTTCAACTTGGCCTTTTGAGGGTCATTATCCCCCTAGACGCTGATATGGCAAAAAGTGTGGGTACACTCGCATGCCACGTGAATTTTTCTGTCTATGTGGCATTTTTTTTTAAAAATAAAATATATTTTTTTACCTTTTTAAGAATATTACTTTTTTAGATAATTTTTTCGAATAAAATTTATAATAAAACTTGGATATAACTACATTATTTAGGCTAAATATTTTATTTGGCCAAAACTAATAAATTTTTAGTTAATCATTTTTTGAATTTGACATGAAAATAAAGATTTATACAATTGAAATAAATAGTCAAGGCATCTAAAAAGTTATAAAAAATACATAGTTGAAATAAATAGTCATTGCATCAAAAGAAGAAATAAAAAGAGTGTACATATGCACTTGTAATTTCTTGCAATTGTACACTCTTTTTA
>MU753267.1:2892-30799 GCA_026770625.1 Nicotiana glauca | reverse complement strand
TTGGGTTCCTCCTTCTCTCTCTAAAATGCTCTCACCTCTCTCTAAAATCAGTAGAAAATGACCCCAAAATGAACCCTAAAGCCTATATATTAAAATGGGGTCGGTTTATAAAAATTAGAAAATTAACCCTCCGATGTCAAGTATGCCACCGCAGAATGGGTATGCGAGCCGCAGATTCGTCGTAGAACTCGTTGCACAGAACTGGGCTGTTCTGCCTCATTCTGCGACCATTCTGTGATCGCATAATGGTTATGCGGTCCGCAGAGTTAAATTTGCGATCGCAGATTTCACGCAGAATCACATTTTTCTAGCTTTTGGTAATTTGATCATAATTTTGTGTAGGAATGTCCAAATGACAAACGGTTTGAAGCGTTAGAAACTAGACTCGAAGACCTTTCATTTGATAGGTTATACATCACCTAAAACCTTATATATATTTAGATATGATCGTTTAAATTATGGACTAGTGCAAGATCGTTGGAAATTTTAGCCTATTATGGACTTTTTCCAATTTTTCTTAGACTTAGGCCTTTCCTTGGATCCAAAATTACTTACCATAAGACTTATACACATATTTACCAAATCCAATGGATGTACACCATGTTAAGCACATAAAAATATCATAATTAGCCTACGTGACACCATGAAATCCTAAACTACTTAGCGAAAATTTTCGGGGCCTTACATTCTCCCCCCCCCCCATAGGATCATTCGTCCTCGAATGAGGAGTAGATTCCAACTTAAACGCTTAATATAATAAATCTCCTTTCTTACCTACCTCAAGACCCATTAATTTTGACTAACTCCTAAGTTTTTCAGAAATTTCGGTAGAGTCTCCTTTGTAACTAGGCCTATCTACCTGCCAGAGAATCACCAAAATTGCCTTAACAACACATCCACAACTAGACGGAGCACCAAAATGTATATATCAACAATACTAATCTCAGTATTACAAGCACTACATTATTATAAGGATACAAGAACATGGACTACTCAGTTTTAGATCAAAACACTTATATGGTACCTTTCAAGTCAAAACTAATTGATATTCAATCAAGCAAAAAAAAATTCTTTTCCTTCCACGACACTTTCAGTCTTCCAGATGACTTTCTCAACTTACAATCTCTATCATGACACATTCTTGGAAATAATATCAACTCCCAAACATACATAACAAGGATGACAGGTAGACATCTCGCATGAGTTTTGACTTTACCTTTAATAACTTTCACCGGATATTGCAATTCATGGTAACAACAACACCCCACAATTCCATCACATGGCATCATACCATCAAGAATGTCATTTCATAGTAACCAAACAGTCATGTGTTCATAATAGTCCTTACCAGCCATTAATGTAATCACAAAGGTGTTCATCAACAAGAATATAATTTCATTTCAATCAACAATCCATATAAAGTCAATCCACGATGATTCTTGTCAGTAGTGCATCATATAGGATATTACCATGATCATATAGTTCAACCAAATCAGTTCATACTCCTCTTTTATCACTACCTTCTTAGACATAAACATATGGAAATACAAAGTACATGAGGAACAGTTACGGGGAACATCATACTCCTAGTGCAACCTAATATGGAATACACTTATGTTACCTTTATTATCAACTCACATAACATCTTCAGGGGAAAATATGGAGAATAGCCTGCTCACCCTCCAAACTCTAAATCTCTAGGCGAACACTCACACTAAACCTTTGATGACCTTCAATAATTTATCTAAGATGTGCCATCGTAAACTGACCATAAAATTACTTATCCAATATATATATGATAACAACCGTGAAGCTTCATATTTGACTTGTCTGAACTTACAATACCCAATGGATCTAATACAGCGAGGAAGAACAGAGTTCAAGATCAGGCTGGAGTTATTCAGGAATCCATTAATGTGTTGAGCAGAGCATTTCATGAGGTTATATTCTAAGAGACACGGAAGATTACTACTAACAATACTGACGTGGTTAATTATTGTGAGGACATCAATTACTAGACAAATAAGTCATAGGGGTAACTCGTACATTGGAAATAGGAACCATTAAGGAGGAATACTCAAGTACGTGAACCACTCGTTTTCTAGAGTGTAGGGAAAATCCGTTTATCAAGAATAAGAATACTCTGGCACCTTGAATATGATACGGGTTTCAAAATACATGCAGTTGAATTACACTCTTAACATTAATTGACACATAGAATATATGCCACAAGCCTGTGAGGATGAAAAGAAGTTGAACGCTTATGAGATTATCATATTTCAGACAGCTTAACCCTTCCTGATAATTGATCATATATGAGGAAACTAAAAGTACGAACACTTGTCTTTCAAATAAACATGCTCATGATATGTGCAAAAATATGAAGGCATCTAATCTCACCCCTTTCTAAAGTAAAACCACATAGCTCGGATATCTAAATGTTGGGATGAAATCATGTATTGGTTAGAGGCGTTCATGATGCTCCAGGAAGAGAGACAAATGCCACTCCTATCCACCCAAGGGGGTGTGATACCAAGGGTAGTAAAACTACCCTCACATTAAAAAGATATAGTCAATTATTCTAGAAGTCGAGTGAGAAGAAGGCCACATAACCCATTCAATCCGACCCATTTAAGACTTTGGAAAAAGGGGATGCACTTTTGTTTGAAATTAGGGAAATTTTAGCCTGAGATTAAAGGAAAATCATTATTTTTGAAACCCATGGGACAAGCCCTCGTAGTCCTACAAAATCGATAACAATGGCAAGGAAGTACTTAAAACCATTACGAGTTGGTATAAAACAAGACCTCAAAGTGCCCACATGGATAAGTTCGAAAGAATGAGACGTCTAAATGCTTTTATCTTAGAGAAGTAACCTGGGCTATCTAGTCACATGGACAAGTGGAGAAGGTAGATGATTGTTTAGGAAAAACTCTCATAAGAAGTGCAAACAATATCGTTTTATCCTAACAAAAGGAACACGTCCTCATCCTTAACGCGACAAGACTTCCTCTTTGATGCCCTGAAACATAAATGAATTCTACAATGAGAGTTATCGGATGAAGTAGATAGTAGGGTAGCTAAACTAATGAGCACCATTTGGAACCAACGAGCATAAACCAAGTTGAATACATTAGAAGTCTGTAGGAAAGGAGAAATTTGCCCACTCTTAGGGTGCTTGTAGAGTACATAAAAGTGAGGTTAATTAAACCATATCATATAGTTGGATAACTAGTCAAGACATTGAGATANAGCATTACAATACACTTCTATACAACCAGCTATTACAAGCCATATGGGGAGATGCTATAAGACTTGACTGAGAGAAGGGTTTTGACATACGAATGTGTTACTAGGTGTATTTCTCATTGGCCAACCCAAAACCAAAAGGCGAGACTTAGATTGATAAGCAGATCGTTGGGCTAGCACAAGTGTAGATAATCCATTATCGGAAAGAGATCATTCAATTTCGGCAATTGCGGCAGGCTATCAACCCTTGATGAATCTTGAAGTGATATGAGAACCCAATGAGATAGTATGGAATAATCATGGAGGGTTTGCAGATGTTCATAGTGAGTTTTAAAACGGATTTTTACTTGAGAAAATTAACATATGTTGGAGGTGTAAAGAGAAGATAAACATTTGTTATGAGCTGGACATATTTCTGCTATATTAACTCCCAACTGCAATATACGACCATGCCACGAGCAACCAATATACTAGGAAAAAGTGAGCTACTTACTGCGGGATGTCCCAAGTGGACACGAAAGTTATGGCAACACAATATTTTCCTATGACGGGGATGTGAGGATCCCAATTTTCAGAGAGACTTTATGCACATGGTGACCATTTCAATTGACATGCATTCATGTGATAGATGTTAAGGCATACTCTTAGGTTACTAGGCAGTGAGAAGCTTTCATGATGATATTCGCAAGAGAGTAGATTGACTGTTCAAACCATATAATCCATTTACACAACTGAGTAAAATAGTGACTCGAGAAGGATCACAACGCTGGGATGTTTTGCATGGAACTTGGCACCACAAAGGTAAATTTTATGATGGTGCATGTAGAGGCACAAACGAGTAGATTTTGTCCAATTAAATAAAAGGATTCTGTAAGAAATTCATCGGATATAATCCCTTGGTGAGAATTTACGAAAAGCAAGTGGAAAGTATCAATCCTAGAGTTATAACTCAATTCAAGGGCATAATTATAGAACTTAATTCCACAAGAATGTAAATAAGAGGATTCATAATAGAGTAGATTCACGAATAGTGCATCTCATTCAAAGAGTTGATACACGTAATATTTTGTTATTCATCACCTTGCTAAGACCACGTTTATGATCAATAGGGATGTACATACACATTGAGTACAAATTCTTATTTGACTCACTTAACGACGTTAGGTTGATAGGGCAATAGCTTAATCGATACCCCTCGACTCCACGTCTCTAACGTACGTAGGTAACATGCTGACATACCACATGATCTGATGGTGCAGAGACATCAATAGGGACAAGGACACTCCCCTCTTAGCGATATGTTTTACCAATCTATCCACATCTCAATACATTCTCCTAACAAGCCCTTGGGCAATCCACTCGGACTCGCAGATTATGGCATCAAGGTTACAAATCTTGAGAATAAGACTCAGAGAGGAAATTAGCTCCCTGACTTGAGCTCTATTGCACGATTGGAGTATAAAAAAGGGGTGATATTTCTAAATGTCTGAATAGCCCCCAACTTATAAATGTGGTCGACAACACACCGATAAGAAGGACTCT
This sequence comes from Nicotiana glauca, assembly GCA_026770625.1. Taxonomy (NCBI): domain Eukaryota; kingdom Viridiplantae; phylum Streptophyta; class Magnoliopsida; order Solanales; family Solanaceae; genus Nicotiana; species Nicotiana glauca. The sequence continues at coordinate 26,008 of MU753267.1, read as the reverse complement.
ACTAGACACGGCTCCGAGACATCCTAGGACACTTTAAAACCTTAGGCTCTGATACCAAGTTTGTCACGCCTAAAAATCCGAGGAGCGCGACCAGCGCTCAACCAAGTAAACCTGACCGAGCAAGCCTGTTAGGTCTCATTCTACCCAAACTAACGCATGAATAAATAGGAGATGAACTCAATTAATCAAATTCAATAAACATATCAATAATGATTTTCACTTCATTTTCATTAGCAACTTCATTCTCCACTTTAAAGGTGTTACAAGTTCTATACATCATTACCAAACATTAATATTTTTATTTTAATTTCCCATGCCCAACACTACCCGCAACCTGTCTACGGAGCGTCTAAATACAATTGAAGAATAATATGGAAATGCCGGCAACAAGGCTCCGGCTATACCTCATACAAACATCAAAACAAGATCCTAAAATAGAAGTGGCATGAACCACAAAGGGCCCCGAAAGGAAAGGGGCTCACTGAATCAGCTGACGGGAAGTGATAAGGAGCTACGGTCGGTGGACTGGAGTACCTGCTATGGATCCACCTACAATCATAACACGAATATAGCGACCCCGGCAAAAGGGACGTCAGCACATTTGAATTGTACTGGTATGTATGAACAAACTTTGCCCCAAGTAAATTCAAACCATACACAAGTAGGTAACAGTAGTAGAAACAACAATCAAATGCAAAAGAAAAGGAACAATCAAGCCAAACAAGTTTTCAATCTCTCCTGTTTTCCACCTTCCACAATTCCACACCAATGATTTCATAATTTGCTCAAATGTTTATTTCAATAGTGATTTCGATCACTTCTCCACCCTTATCACCACAACCCACACCTAATAACTTTGTGTTGCGGCGCGCAACCCGATCCCACTGTACAGTTACAATTCACAAAAAACACAACAACAACAACAATTCATAGAGAACAACAACAACACTTCTCAAGAAGTAACAACAACAATTCATAGAGAACAACAACAACACTTCTCAAGAAGTAACAACAACAATTCACAAAGAATTTTCATAACCATCAATACCATTGTTCATCATTTTCAACAATTCATATGCAATTTATGTCACCTCAATAATTACCCACAACAAGCTAAATATGTTATTACCACAGTTGTTCCAATTGCATCATTTACGATTTTCATCCATTATTTGTTTCTCAGCTCTTACCACATAACTCTTTCACAATCACGCATTTAGTTTATTGCCAATTACTTGCACTTTTATATCGGGAGACTTAACCACAAACACTCAATTCAAGCAAATCACAAGAATTTCACAAACAATCCTCATAGATATCACATACCAAATATTCGTACACCAAACAAGGTGATTTTGCAAAGGTCAAAGTTAGTCATACATACCTCAAAGAGATTTTCCTTAAGTTACTACAATGTTCCAAAAATTCTAGCAACTTCGATCTATTTTTAGACATAGCAAAATTGAGCAAAAATTAGAAAGATATTCATAACTCTTGCTCATTTGAGAATTTTATCAAATATTAGATGAGCATCTTAATCTCAAATCTCTTTTTCATGGTTTTCCTTCATTCCCCAACCAAATCTTACTTGTTTATGTTAAAAAATCTTCCCATAAACCTAAATTGAACATGCATGTATGCACAATATTAATACACCCAAGAATCATACCTTAATAACCCATCTTATACTCCAAACTCGAAATTAAAACCTAGGGTATAGAATCTTACCTCTTAGATGAAGAACTTGTGGTTGGGATCTTTGATTCTTGAAGATTGATGCAAGATTGGATGATTTAAATGTTGGTTTCCTCATTCTCTCTCTAAAATGCTCTCACCTCTCTCTAAAATTAGTAGAAAATGACCCCAAAATGAACCCTAAAGCCTATATATTAAAATGGGGTCGGATTATAAAAATTAGAAAATTAACCCTCCGATGTCAAGTATGCTACCGAAGAATGGGTAAGCGGGCCGCAGATTCGTTGCAGAACTCGTTGCCCAGAACTGGGTTGTTCTGCCTCATTCTGCGACCATTCTGCGATTGCAGAATGGTTATGCGGTCCGCAGAGTTAAATCTGCGATCGCAAATTTCACGCAGAATTGCATTTTTCTAGCTTTTGGTAATTTGATCATAACTTTGTGTAGGAATATCCAAATGACGAACGGTTTGAAGCGTTGGAAACTAGACTTGAATACCTTTCATTTGATAGGTTAAACATCACATAAAACCTTATAGATATTTAGATATGGTCGTTCAAATTATGGACTAGTGCAAGATCGTCGGGAATTTTAGCCTATTATGGACTTTTTCCAATTTTTCTTAGACTTAGGCCTTTCCTTGGATCCCAAATTACATACCATAATAATTATACACATATTTACCAAATCCAATGGATGTACACCATGTTAAGCGCATAAAAATATCATAATAAGCCTACGTGACACCATGAAATCCTAAATTACGTAGCAAAAATTTCCGGGGCCTTACAACCTGAAGTATCAAAATGCGGACTTCGAACTTCAATCCGAGTGGATATGGATGTGGAGCTGTAGCTTGATTCTTCAAAAGTCCGGATTGGGAACAGTCGATTCTCGGACTGGCATAACACTAAGCTAGACCGAGGATGATGAAGGAGTGGTGATTTATCGCCGATGATTGAGCCAGGTCAGAGCAAACCTTCGAGGGGTTCGTTGCTCAAAGAGACCCATGCCAAAGGTTTCATCCTTCCGGTAGGATTCACTTGAGTGGAGGTAGTCAGGCATGATACCCGGTTTGTTTACTGCTGATGTCGCGAAGAACGAGGCTGGGCCTGGTAGGCCACAACTTTTTTGGGCGTAGACTTTGCCAGTTTGTATTTTGCTGTTTATAGATTATGCTTGTAGATGGAGAGCGCATCTTTCGCATATATATATACATATAAAATAAGAGAAGTCATGAAGTTTTATCTCCTTTGTGTTTTTTCCCGTATTGCCTTTGATCCGGCGGGCTAGTTTTCGTGTTTTGGCGCGATCCCCGCGGGTTCGAAACCGATCAGGTAGGTCCATGAACTTTTAAGCGCAATCCTTAATGTGAGCAGGTACCGGAACCTCTACATTTTGTCCAAATGTTTTAGGTTTTGAGTCAGGCTTTTATTCGAGCTTGCATGGACTTCGGTCTTCTGTGACGGTGCGGCATATGACCACTGTTCTCCTTTCTTTCCCTTGAGTATTTCGCTGTTTAGACTATTTTGGGTCCAGTCTTCGAGTTGCTTTGTGATTCGAGCTTTAATCTTCTTGCTTGCATGGGCGGATGATGGTGGCCCTTTGTGCCTTGGGTATAAGTGACTTTATAGGTGGGTGGCCCGGAGGCTCACTCAGCTGGCAACAGCGACATTTATACTGCGTCCTTAGGCATATTATAGTTTTTCTATCTCGGGTCCAGTCTCCGTGTCGCATTGCGACTTGAGCTTCGATCGACCCTTGAGCCTTTTTCCTACCTGCATGGGCGGATGATGGCGGTCCTTTATGCCTCGGGTCGAGGTGACCTTATAGGTAGGTGGCCTGGAGGCTCATTCGGCTGGCGCCAGCGGCATTTATGCCGTGTCCTTGGGCATATTGTAATTTTGCTATCTCGGGTCCAGTCTCCGAGTCGCGTTGTGACTCGAGCATTAGTTGACCCTTAAGTGCCTTCGATTTCCCGAATGGTGATAGTGCTTCTTACACTGTTTTGGCCGTCGAGACCTTTTTATATGTGGCCCGGAGGCTTGCATAGTTAACTATTTTGGATTCGGTCTCCGAATCGGGTTACGAATTCGAGCTCACTTTAATCCTCAAGTTGTCAATCTTTTAGTTTGCGACAATGGCTCTTACATTGTTTGGTCGTAGAGACCTTTTATGTGACCCGAAGGCTTGTTTAGCTGGCGACAATGGCTCTTACACTGTTTTTTGCCCGTGGGCTTTTTGTAGGCTTTGTTTTCCGCTCGTTAAGGTCTTTTGAAAGATTTTTCCTAACCCGCGGTCAGTTACAGAAGAACCTCGATTTCAAGTCGTTATCGGCGATATTTTGAGCACCTCGGAAGGTTCATAGCTCGTAGGCTGAGTAGGTCGAAGCCTTTGTGATTTGGACCTGACATGGTCGAAGCTCATTTTTGCCTGTTGAGGAAAGCCTATTTTAACCGGTTCTTTCTAAAGTATATTCGAAGTAGTGGCCTGCGATTTTTATTTAGCGACGGTTGGGCGTCTTTGAGTTGCGTTAGTTTGGCTGTATCAGCCATTTTGACCGTAGTCATGTGCGTTTGGGCGGAGCCATTTTTGATCCTGAGTGATAGTTTAGGCGTCTACACCGAGGGTATGCCCTTTCGGGATTCTTAAAAATGCGACGTATAGCCTAAACTTCGGGGTTTTCATGCCTATTAAGGTCTTAAAGTTTTTGTTGTAATGCAGAATGGATCCGGTTATGCCGAGTCTGCCCGCTAGGGGTATTAGAATTTCGAGTTTTCCCGTGCATGGCGATTGACGACAGTCTCCGAGTCATCAAGTTGTTTAAGTGCGAAGACCGCTTCTTATGAACTCGGAGCTGCCTTGTAGGGGCTTTATGAGCCGGAGTTCCGACCCTGGGGTTGTGCGAGTGCCAAATTGTTGACGTTAAGTCTTCGAGTATTTCGGGAAGCATTTGGTGAAGGGACCCCTATTAGGAATCTACTGTGACTTCCCTATTCGGAGAATGGAGCGCTGGAAGACATCCTTTGATCCATTATCGCAATATACTCTGTTGTGTTGGGTTGACCCATGTCTGGCCAAAGCCGATCGCTTGCGGGTTTGTCTTGCCTGGAAAATCTTGTGATTTCATAGCCTCAATCCCGTGGCCATTTGGAGCATTTGAACTGCTGGCACCCATTCCCGCATTTGACGGGGTGTTTCCGGTGAAAAGATTTGTTATCTTACTCTGAGAAGGAATTCCCTCCTCCTTTTTGACAAAAGGGATTTTTTGATTGCTTGATACAATAGTACATGTTTTTGCCGACGGGGCCTGACTACATCGACATTTTGGTTCGATGCATCATTTTTCTACAAGGAACCTCATTTGGCATTTTTTGAAATTCTTACGAGCGGGCCGCATTTCGGGGGGGATGCCCTCTCGCTTTTTTAAAAGTCGGCCGCAGGGATATTATTGAATATTTTGCAGAGTTCCCCTTTAGGTGGCTTATAGATGTTGCCTCGTTAAAAACCTTGCCGGTAAAAACCCTTCTTCTGGGATAAAAACTCGGTCGCAGGAAAAGAGTGCAATGGATGCGCCTTTGGAGCCTCGAGGAAAGAGTGCAACAGGTGTGCCTTTGGAGCCTCGAGGTTTTGCATTAGCACTAACGTCCTGGCAGATTCTGATTGGGTGCCTGCGAAAGGTTAATTCTGTATTTGAAGAATAACATAAGAAAAAGGAATGGTTGTACATTAAAGCTAGATATACAGGCGATGCCTTGGGATTAGTGTATTATAACTGCCCGGGGGCGGAGATGCTGCGTGGATCTTTACTTTGTTTTGTCAAGTTTGACCGGGGACGAGACCTGTTCTGCTCTTGGTTTCATTTGGGGTGGAGACATGAGCGTTGGTACCACGTTGTGTATAGCGAACATTTCTCTTACCGCGTGTTGTTCCTCGTAGACGGTTTTGATCCCATCCTTTGTTGGGAATCTTATCACCTGATGGAGGGTGGAAGGTACTTCTCTCATGCAGTGTATCCAAGGCCGTCCAAATATAGCGTTATACCTCATATCTCCATCGATGACATGGAATTTGGTGTCTTGGGTTGTGTCGGCCACGGTAACTGAAAGGATGATTCCTCTCTTCGTCGTTTCGCTAACCATGTTGAATCCATTGAGGACCTGAGTAGCGGGCATGATTTGTTCGAGCAGCCCGAGCCGTTCTATTACCTTTGACCTAATGATATTGGCCGAGCTACCTAGATCCACGAGTACACGTTTTATCTGAAAAGAATTTACAAGAAAAGAGATTACCAGGGAGTCGTTCTGGGGTTGAGATAGGGCCTCGGTGTCTTCTTCGCTGAATGTAAGGGCATCTTCGGGGATATACCCCCGAGTCCATTTTTCTATGGTGATGGATATTTTCGTTTTTCTCATTACGGGTTCCTGTGGGGCATCGATGCTCCCCGTGATTATGTGGATGACATGTTGTGGCTCGTTTGCCTCATTTTTCTTAGTCTCCACCCTCTCTCAAAATTGATTTTTGGCCCGATCACTGAGAAACACCCGAAGGTGCCCCTTGTTGAGCAGTCGAGCCACTTCTTCTCATAGCTGATGGAAATCCTCGGTCATGTGACCGTGCGTGTTGTGGAACTCGCATACTAAGTTGTAATTTCTCTGCGAAGGGTCTGACTGTATTGGTTTGGGCAACTTGGCATCCCTGATCTTGCCGATAGCGAATACGATGTCCGAAACATCAATGCAGAAGTTTTATTCCGATAAGTGGGGCGTGTTTGCTGGTGCTATATTTCAATCGAACCTATTTCTGTTGATGATCCCTCGAGGGTCCTATCCTCGATCTATCCTTCGATCGTTGCGACGTAGGTTGTGCCTTAGGGCGTTCCTCCTGTCTTCGAGGTACAGATGGTACCTTTCTTTGTTTAGTTTTGATTCTTTTACTAGGAGTCTGTTTGGGTACACTGAGCCCGAAGGGTCTCCTAGTTGGTCGTCCTCGACCCTGATCTTTGACTGGTACCGGTTGTGAACGTCCGACCAGCTCACGGCCGGATATTTGATCAGGTTCTGCTTCAGCTGTTTCGAGGCCATCGAGCTTCGTTCGTTCAGGCCTTGGGTGAATGCCTATACTGCCTTATGATGACCCGACCCGTCGTCTCATGTGTTACTGCTCCATTTTCCCCGTTTATTGCTTCTTCATGTTTCATTATCAGTATTTGGTGGGTTAGAGTTGAAGTGGATTGGTTTTGGTAGGAAATGAGACACTTAGTCTCTTTAAGAAAGGCTTGGTTTGGAAAAGTCAACCAGACGCTGACTTATGAGTTAGAAGGTTCGAATGAGATTTCTGGTAATTCGGTTAGCTTCGGGTGTGATTTGTGACTTAGGAGTGTGATCGAAAGTGAATTTGGAGGTCCGGTGTAGAATTAGCCTAGAATTGGCGAAGTTAGTATTTTGGCGATATTCGGTTGATAGGTGAGATTTCTATCCGAGGGTCGGAATGGAATTCCGAGAGTTGCAGTAGCTTTGTTAGGTGATTTGGGATGTGTGTGCAAAATTTCAGTTGATTCGGAGGTGTTTAGGTCGGGTTTTTGATCGAATGCGAGTTTCGGAAGTTTTGGTTGAACTTAGGCTTGAATCCGGTGAGAATTGGTGATTTTTGTGTTGTTAGATGTGTTTTTATGATTGGAACAAGTTCGAATGATATTTTAGGATGGTTTGGCACTTTTGGTTGAGGTCACGGGGGCCTCGGGGTGATTTCGGATGGCTAGACGGAAGATTTTGGACTTAGGATATTGCAGAAAAATGCACAGCAGTTGCAGGCCAAATTTGGTCTTCGCGTTCTCGGGGATTGGCCGCGTTTGCGTAGGGTTGAGGTTCAGGTGCTTCGCGTTTGCGGGGGGACCTCGCGTTCGCATAGAGGAAGATTTGGGGGTCCCTGGTCCTTGTGCTTCGCGTTCGCGACCATGGAATCCGCGTTCACGTAGGAGGAGCCGCTGAAGCTTCACGTTCGCGGGATGGGCTCCACGTTCGCAAAGAGGAAATTGGCCCAGTGGATTTTTTGGTCATCGCGAACACGAGAAGGCCCTCGCGTTCGCATAGAGTAAAGCATCTGGGCAGAAAGGTTTTATTATATCATTTCATCCGCGAACCAAGTCTATTTTCCTCCATTGTTGAGCATTTTGAGAGCTCTTTGGGAAAAATTGAAGAAGGACTCAAGGAGGATTGATTGGAGGTAAGTTCCTTGGCCTAAATACACGAGATTATGATAGATTTAACATAGAAATTGGTTGAAATTCACCATAAGGGGTAAAGCTAGGGCTTGAGTTTTTGATATTTCAAATTGGGATTTGATAGGTCATTTGAGCTCGGATTTGGGAGTTCTTGGCATGTATGAACTCGTGGCGAGACGAGGAATCCGGTAATGTGAGTTTTGCGAAGTAGGCTCGGGGCTCAGGTTTTTGCTAGTTTCGAGATTTCTGCTATTTTTCGCTTGTTTTCGATTGGGTAGTGTCCCATTTGCATATTGTGATGTATTCGCTCTAATTTTGGTTAGATACGACGCGCGTGGAGGCCGGTTTGAGGGGCAAAGGCATCGCGGGCTAGAGATTTCACTGGTTCGAGGTGAGTAATACTTGTAAATGATATCCTGAGGGTTTGAAACCCCGGATTTGCACATCATAGTGCTGTATTGAGGTGACTTGCACGCCGGATAGCGAGCGTGGGGTAGAGCACCGTCGGGGATTGTGACTTGGTCCATCCCGATTGATGAAATTACTACGTATTTGACTGAAACTACTTGTTATCATCATGATTTGGGCTGATTTCCATGTTTTGGGCGTCGTGCCGATTATTCGAATCCCTCTGGGATTGATATTCACTGATTTTGCATTACTTTGCATGTTATTTGATCTCGGTCCAAGGTTTTAATACTGTTTTGCAAATTCAGCCATTTTTCATGATTTGAAAACTTAAATGATATCTTACTGACGTCTTGAGTTGAGAACTGCTATTTTATTGCTGCCCAAGGGGCTTATGTGCATTTCTGGACTGAGGATGGATCGGGCTGCACGCCGCAGAGGTGTGATATTGATATTGCGCTTGGGCTGTAGGAGCCCCTCCAGAGTCGGAACCCCCACAGTAAGCGCGGGTACCCAAATGGATTTGGCTGCACGCCGCAGCGGTCATATGCATTGCATTGTATACATGCATTGGTTCCTGTGTGTACTACGTGTTATGACATTCAGCACTCTCATTTCATTGGCATCCATGCTACTTCTTACATTGTTGACCAGATACCCTGGTGTTATTTGTTGGTGGAGTGACGTGACCGAGGGGCTGATTTATGTGCTAATTTGCACTATCTGATTTCGCATTCATTTTCTTAACTGTTGAAAAGATATTTTCATAAGAGGTTTTAACTGAGCCCAGATATTTTCTAAAGGATTTCACGGTTTTACTGATTTCTCAAAGGATTGCACTGTTCTATATAGCATGATGGAGTGCCTTACGTGATTTGTGCTGCTCAGTTATTATTTACTTTTATTACTCATTGAGTTGGAGTACTCACTTTACTGCCTGCACCTCGCGTGCAGTTGCATGTATTTGTTACCCGGTAGCGGGTTAGAGCTGATTGAGGGTTTTGTTATCATAGTTGAGCAAGGTGACCGCCGGCGTTCGCGGCACTGGACTTCGTCTTTTGATTCTGAACTTTATTCTATGTATTATTGGCCCTGTAGTCATGTTCAGACTTCTCTAGATGCTCGTGACTTGTGACACCCCGGTCGGGCTGTGTTGGGTTGTAGATATCGATTATTATTGTCATTAAGTTATATTTATCTATTCATTTATGTTTAATAATTTTGAAAGAGCCATCGTTGTTCTATTGGCTGGCCTTGTCTTCACGAGAGGCGACATCACGACCGGGTTTGAAAATTGGGTCGTGACAAGTTGGTATCAGAGCCTAGGTTACTAGGTATCACGAGTCATGAGCAGGTTTAGTAGAGTCTCGCGGATCGGTACGGAGATGTCTGTACTTATCCTCGAGAGGCTGCAGAACCTTTAGGAAAACCTCCCATTCTTGGAATTCTTATCGTGCGTACTTGATTCAGCTTGAGATATAACTCTTGAAATTCCTTCCCCACGTCTGTATGCGCACATGAGCGCTCAGTAATATATGTGCCTTGATGGTTTGCGATTCCCCGATCAAGGGGCGAGATGTGATCTTCGTGAGTATGTTGGGCCAGTCTGGAGGACTTGAGGTCGGATCTTTGCCTATGGCTTGAGCCCCGAGGTGCTGATTGTGTGAGCAAGTGTTTTGAACTTATATGTTTGGTATTGTCCCTATTAGCCGGAATGGCGGGTGGATATCCATGTGATGAGTATGTTGGTACTACGAGATGTATCTAGGTGATTTTGGTAGTGACGAAGAAGTCTGTTGGATAATAGATGAACTGTTAAGTGTTCGACTCCTATTGTGATTTGATGTGTAGCCCGAATTATGGACGCGTGAAGAACATTTCTGTATCTCCTAGTTGGGAAGTGGAGTACATTGCATGCGACGGTATGAGTTCAGGCTTAGGAAGACTAATGACTATGTAACGTATATGATGGTGGAAGGTGTGCTAAAATACTAAATTGAGGCGAAGTAGGTGGATTATCTCCTGCGGAGTGTTCTTGAGTGGCATGATCCTTATGTGTATGTTAGAATATCTCATGCCTAATTGAAGGGTATGTGTTAAAATCTGAGAATTCGGATCGCTTGAGAGAGTGGACTCAACTGATGTGGGGATGAATGCGAGATTTGCAGAGGATTTCAGTGCTTGATGATCTGTGTTTTCACAAACTTGTGCATGATTTGAGTTTAACCTCACTATGGTATTGTGGCATCATTAGAGTAAAGGTATTATGGGTTATTGAGTGTGTCCTGATATATGGCTTCGAGCCAAGTTGGGGAGGTTGATATTGATTAGCTGATCGCATGGTTATGTGCTATGTTGGTTCCGTTTCGAGGTATGCTGGCGGATCAGTCCTGGTTGCAGAAATTGAGCCGAGGATGGCACGAGTGAAACAAAATTTTGACAAAGGTTATATGGTGCTTCGTAGATGTGAAAAAATAATAGGATGCATTGAGCTGTTGTTGATAAAAAATGCTCAGTGTATAGAGAAGGAAGATGTTTGTTTGCATTGGAATTAGATCATATCCTGCGGTGTCAGAATACTAATAAGGCACGAGTGGTTATGTTCATTAAGTCAGGTAATTTGTAGTTTGAATAAGAGTGAATGACTCTCGAGAATGGTTTTATTGTGTTCAAGATTCTACATATAACAATCAGGTGTCTCAAGGTTGTGTATGTGGTCAGAGACCGTGTTTTCATCGAAAAATGTCGAGGCTTGTGGTATTTTTATGTCGATTATGGGATCTTATGTATCGGTATCTGGAAGGTAATGGTAACGAATTCAGATTCGCAGGAAGTTCTTCAAGTAAAATATTTTGGAGTGTGGTATTTCTGTGAACAGCTGAGAGAGTATTCGGTGGCCCATGGGTCTTAAACAGTGTGGTCTTGTGCTTGGGTCTCGTGTAGTGAACCTAGGTCGAAGCATTGTGGTGCTACAGCAAGAGGGAATATCAATTTGATGATGAATCAAAAAGGGAAATTAGATAGATAGAATAGCTTGATAGTAGACTGAATCGGTATGGTAAGGATATGATTAATTCTTCGTATGTGTTCGAGGTAATGAGGTTTTACCGGTATTGTGCAGCAAGGCTCTTGAGTTCTGACGACTTGCTTAGCTTGGTTCAGGTAGAAGGATTCAGTCCGGGCAATTTAGCTTGTGCAATGGAATTGGGAGAGAGAGTTCTTGATGAGTTTTACCGTGATTTAGAGACATATATATTGCCTATGGGCATGCGAAGCATGGAATGTATAGTGATTTCTCTTCTAGATGGGATTGATGGAGAGTTCTTGACTAGAGGATTACATAGATGTTTGTGGTTAGGAAAAGGGGGATGGAGTTCTCATGTTATCCTAGTGTGGCATGGTATATGCGATATATTGTGGAGAATTGGAATTTGTGCATGTGAGGTTACGGTTCAATTCTGAATGGAGAGTCATTTGAATCTTAAGCAGTACGAGTAGTTTTAGGGGATTGGAGGATCGAGCTTCAGATGATTAGGTTGAATGATCCTCATATGACTAAGGAAATGGTATTGCTAATCATAGTGATTTGACGAGGGTATATGTTTCAGAAAAAGGGCAATGTGATTAAGTCGATGGCACTTCGGTAGTGTTGCGGCATTTTCTTGATAGATCGACTGTTGATATCTAAGTTTGTTTGATGGCACAGGGGGAATTTTAGAATATCTTTCGTGGAATGATTGGGTACTCGAGGTGTAATATGTATTTATACTACAGAATTTGGGATCAGGTATAGTAATTTGTGTGCTATGTAGAGCTGGAGACTGGGAGTTCTCATGTGTAGGCTATGTCGTGGTTGTGGATCGTGTGTATTTGGCACCGTTTGGTGGAAATTAGGATTTGGAGGCTAGAATAGATCTTCATTTGCTGGTATGTTAGATTTTGGAGGTGATGTTGAAATTCAGACTGGTTGTCTTAGTGTTGGGTTATTCTAGACTATTGTGCTATGGGCTATGTCGGAAAATGCCACAGGTTGCGTGGCGAGGTGCATTAGATTATGTTCTAGTAGAGTGGTTTATATTTCGAGGACCAGCGGACGGCTAGGAAGAATTGTTTTCTTAATTGGGCCTTAATGATGGATGTCAGTGCAAAGGTTTCTACCATTGGTTCAGTTCCGGTGTTGAGGGACTTTTCGGATACGTTCCTTATGGCCGGGCATGTCGCCGGGCGAGACTGTGGATTTCAGTAATTATTTGGTGCCGGGCACCGTATCGTACGGCTCCAGCAGGAGTTATAATAGTGGAAGGAGCAGCTTCAGGCTTCTTGGAATTGAGTTCGTTGGCAGGCCGATGTGGCTACGTATTTAGATTGAGATGGCTTGGTTGGCCCCGATATGTATTGTTGAGGGATAGATTGAATCTATCATTATTGAGCTTGTTAATGATCAGAGGAGAGCTAAGAGTTGTTTTTTGGTGTTGTGAGATGTTATGGCTTGTTGGTTATGGGCACCTGTGGTGCGGTTCTATTAGGGATTCATAGTGAAAGTCGAGCGGGAAGAGTAATTGGGTGTTGCTCGGTAAATGAAGTATTGGCTATGACCTATCGGGTTGCGTGTCATATGTTATCTATTTCACCGTGGGTGTAATGAATTGCTTGGGTTCCAGACATCGAATTGTGCGTGGCTGTCTATTTTGAGCATAGTGACTTGAGGTGTTTCATGTGTAACAGTGTTTGGACAGGATCGCGCATTGTAGCGTGGCCACGTGGAGTTATGACCTTTCGAGGTAGATTCAGGCATTCTATTTCTATGATGTGAGACAGGGTCTCAGCCTTGTGTTGTAATGGTATTGATGAGCTTGAGTTACAGCTCTTTCGTTTGAGTCATTTGTCATGATTTGAGTATGTTCAGATTGTTTCTCATTGGTACGTGTATTATGCAAGTTGTGGCTTAGGCATGGGTTGAGGTTTTATATCACCAGAGTAGTGTATTGGATTAGAGGTGATCGTGGGAGTCATTAATGAATACGAACAGATTTAATTTCAGCTTGTTAGAAGGATAATATCGAGGTTCGGCTCGGAAATCTGTTGTGGTATTAGTCCAAGGGGAAGTGGCTTCATGAATGGTTGATTTAAGAAATGGTTGCGGTTTATTGTGTGTTTCATTTATCGTTGTCAGTATACGAAAGCGTTGGAATGAGACTTTAGCTAAATAAGAGGTTTTCTATCGGTATTTGGTTGTTGTGGGTAACTACCGTGAATGGAAGTTATCGTTTCGAGTGCTTGGATTATGTGGTATAGCATATGATTTCACCTGAGGTTGCAAGTATGGGTTAGTACAGCTAGTTCGGGACTATTCAAAGTATAGGTGTGCGGTTGTGATCGTATTGATTGTTTCAGAAGTGAAAAGGTAGTTCTATGGTCATTCAGCTATTGGTTGGCTTCTAGGATAACTCTGGATACGCTCGAGGACGAGCGTTTGTTTAAGTTGGGGAGGATGTGACGACCCGACCCGTCGTCTCATGTGTTACTGCTCCGTTTTCCCTGTTTATTGCTTCTTCATGTTTCATTATCAGTATTTGGTGTATTAGAGTTGAACTGGATTGGTTTTGGTAGGAAATGAGACACTTAGTCTCTTTAAGGAAAGCTTGGTTTGGAAAAGTCAACCGGACATTGACTTATGAGTTAGAAGGTTCGGATGAGATTTTCGGTGATTCGGTTAGATTTGGGGTATGATTTGTGACTTAGGAGTGTGATCGGAAGTGAATTTGGAGGTCCGGTGTAGAATTAGGCAAGAATTGGCGAAGTTAGTATTTCGGCGATATCCGGTTGATAGGTGAGATTTCGATCCGAGGGTCGGAATGGAATTCGGAGAGTTGCAGTAGCTTCGTTAGGTGATTTGGGATGTGTGTGCAAAATTTTAGTTGATTCGGAGGTGTTTAGGTCGGGTTTTTGATCGAATGCGAGTTTCGGAAGTTTTGGTTGAACTTAGGCTTGAATCCGGTGAGAATTGGTGATTTTTGTGTTGTTGGATGTGTTTTTATGATTGGAACAAGTTCGAATGATGTTTTAGGATGGGTTGGCACTTTTGGTTGAGGTCCCGTGGGCCTCGGGGTGATTTCGGATGGCTAGACGGAAGATTTTGGACTTAGGATATTGCAGAAAAATGCACAGCAGTTGCAGGCCAAATTTGGTCTTCGCGTTCGCGGGGATTGGCCGCGTTCGCATAGGGTTGAGGTTCAGGTGCTTCGCGTTCGCGGTGGGGACCCCTCGTTCGCGTAGAGGAATATTTAGGGGTCCCTGATCCTTGTGCTTCGCGTTCGTGACCATGGGGTCCGCGTTTGCGTAGGAGGAGCCGCTGAAGCTTCGCGTTCCCGGGATGGGCTCCGCGTTCGCAAAGAGGAAATTGGCCTAGTGGAATTTTTGGTCATCGCAAATGCGACAAGGCCCTCGCGTTCGCATAGAGTAAAGCGTCTGGGCAGAAGGGTTTTATTATATCATTTCATTCGCGAACCAAGTCTATTTTCCTCCATTGTTTAGCATTTTGAGAGCTCTTTGGGAAAAATTGAAGAAGGATTCAAGGAGGATTGATTGGAGGCAAATTCCTTGGACTAAATACACAATATTATGATAGATTTAACATGGAAATTGGTTGAAATTCACCAAAAGGGGTAAAGCTAGGGCTTGCATTTTTTATATTTCAAATTGGGATTTGATAGGTCATTTGAGCTCGGATTTGGGAGTTCTTGGCATGTATGAACTCGTGGCGAGATGAGGAATCGGGTAATGTGAGTTTTGTAATTTTTCGAGAAGTGGGCTTGGGGCTCGGGTTTTTGCTAGTTTCGAGATTTCTGCTATTTTTTGCTTGTTTTCGATTGGGTAGTGTCCCATTTGCATATTGTGATGTATTCGCTCTGATTTTGGTTAGATAAGACGCGCGTGGAGGCCGGTTTGAGGGGCAAAGGTGTCGTGGGCTAGAGATTTCACCAGTTCGAGGTGAGTAATACTTGTAAATGATATCCTGAGGGTTTGAAACCCCGGATTTGCACATCATAGTGCTTTATTGAGGTGACTTGCACGCCGGATAGCGAGCGTGGGGTAGAGCATCGTTGGGTATTGTGACTTGGTCCGTCCCGATTGATGAAATTACTACGTATTTGACTGAAACTACTTGTTATCATCATGATTTGGGCTGATTTCCATGTTTTGGGCTTCGTGCCGATTATTCGAATCCCTCAGGGATTGATATTCACTGATTTTGCATTACTTTGCATGTTATTTGATCTCGGTCCAGGGTTTTAATACTATTTTGCAAATTCAACCATTTTTCATGATTTGAAAACTTAAATGATATCTTACTGATGTCTTGAGTTGAGAACTGCTATTTTATTGCTGCCCAAGGGGCTTATGTGCATTTCTAGACTGAGGATGGATCGGGTTGCACGCCGCAGCGGTGTGATATTGATATTGCGCTTGGGCTGTAGGAGCCCCTCCGGAGTCTAAACCCCCACAGTGAGCGCGGGTACCCAAATGGATCGGGTTGTACGCCACGGCGGTCATATGCATTGCATTGCATTCATTCATTGGTTCCTGTGTGTACTACGTGTCATGACATTCAACACTCTCATTTCATTAGCATCCATGTTACTTCTTGCACTGTTGACCAGATACCCTGGTATTATTTGTTGGTGGAGTGTTGTGCCCGAGGGGCTGACTTATGTGCTGATTTGCACTATCTTATTTCGCATTCATTTGCTTAACTGTTGAAAAGATATTTTCAAAAGAGGTTTTAACTGAGCCCAGATATTTTCTAAAGGATTTCACAATTTTACTGATTTCTCAAAGGATTGCACTGTTCTATATAGCATAATGGAGTGCCTTACGTGATTTATGCTGCTCAGTTATTATTTACTTTTATTACTCATTGAGTTGGAGTACTCACTTTACTCCCTGCACCTCGCGTGCAGTTGTAGGTATTTGTTACCCGGTAGCGGGTTAGAGCTGATTGAGGGTTTTGTTATCATAGCTGAGCAAGGTGACCGCCGGCATTCGCGGCACCGAACTTCGTCTTTTGATTCTGAACTTTATTCTATGTATTATTAGCCCTGTAGTCGTGTTCAGACTTCTCTAGATGCTCGTGACTTGTGACACCCCGGTCGGGTTGTGTTGGGTTATAGATATCGATTATTATTGTCATTAAGTTGTATTTATCTATTCATTTATGTTTAATAATTTTGAAAGAGGTGTCGTTGTTCTATTGGCTGGCCTTGTCTTCTGAGAGGCGCCATCACGATCGAGTTTGGAAATTGGGTCGTGACATGCCTAGTCATCGGAGACATGTGGCAACTCCATTCATTCCATCTGGAAGCGGGACACGAATTCCCGCAGCATCTCGTTCTCACTTTTCTTGATTTTGAAAACGTCGGACTTCCTCGTTGCTACCTTGATGGCTCCCGCGAGTGTCTTTACGAAGGATTCTGCTAGTATAGCGAATGAATCTCTAGAGTTGGGAGCCAAGTTGTGATACCACATCATGGCCCCTTTCGAAAGTGTTTCTCCGAATTTCTTTAGCAATACGGACTCGATCTCGTCATTCTTTATATCATTGCCCTTTACTGCGCAGGTATAGGCAGTGACGTGTTCGTTAGGGTCGGTACCGTTGTATTTAGGAAGTTCCGGAATTTTGAATTTTTTAGGAATGGGCTTTAGGGTCTCTTCCTCGGGGAATAGTCTCTGTACGAATTTCTTTCAATCGAAACCTTTTAGGACCAAGGATGCTCCCGGGATATGATCCACCCTAGAGTTGTAGGTCTTGACTTTTTTATCGTTGGCTGCAATCATTTCTCACCTGATTCGATCCTTTTAGTGAGATGCTCCAGCATCTTTACTATGGCGGGGTCAGCCACTAACCCGTTATTGCTTGATCTTTCGGGTACTTGCTCGGCGGGGGGAGCTGTCTCCGTTGCTGCTGTGCTGGGAGTTCTCAGATGGCTTTGCAACTGAGCAATGTCTTGTTGTTGTGCCTGCAACATTTCAAAAATAACATGAAGACTAACCTCTTGTTCTTCCCGGGCTGGGTTTTTTTGAGCTTCATGTCGGTCGCTGTTCCGCACGCTCCTGTCGGTGTGAGAAGTTTCGTCGACTTGTTGTGCATCCTGAGGGTCTGTGTCCGCTAGAATCGATCTGAGCGCATTATCGGGATTCTGTAGTGGTGCCCCGGAGGCCAGGATAACTACGCCATTTCTTTTGATCCAGACATTTTGGCCTGAAATCAAAGGATCTTGGACAAGAAAAAGTGTGAAAGATAATATGTGTTTGTATAATGAAACTAGCAAGAAAATAATCACTATTATTTTTAGCCCCACGGTGGGCGCCAAACTATTTACCGTGAAAATGGTAATGACAACTAAATTTGTAAATGGGATTCTAAAAATACATGATCTATTCCCGAGATAGTTGTTAGAGCAGTTGATGCCAATAATATGAAATTTAACGATGAAATGCGAGCTAAAATGAGATAATAATCAAACTGAGGGGCATGTTGCCTGGGTATAAGTCTGGTCGATGGGGGACTTCGGGGTCGGTGTCAGGGTCGAATTCGAGCTATCGGGGATAGTCAAGGATGGGATAACAGTAGAAGATATAATCAAACAAGGCTCTTTATAGTCGAAATTAAGTTATACGATGAAAAAACAAGTATAAAAGCGATGGTTTTTAAGGTATCCTCGGGTCGATATCAAGTGATAAATAAAGAATAGACAATAAGCCAAGTAACTAAATGACTTCGAGGTTGTGAGGACAAGGGAGTTATATAGGAGAAAGAGAGAAGATAATATTGCACTTCAATATAATGGTTGGAGCCCCCTCTTACAAGGTGTTAACGACTCCCCTTTTATAGAAAGGGGGAAGTCTAATCTTAGTACAAGATACGTTACGTGATAAAAGAAACAGGATGGGACAACCGGCTAGCTCTACAATGCGTGCGTAGGCTAATATCAAGTCTCCTGAATAGACCTGATCGACCCCGGATGCATTCCTCGGGAGATCTCTGCATTCGCTGAGGCTTTGGCTAACACTATCTTTGGCAGAGTACTGGCCGTTCTTGAGGGGAGTAATTGGCTCGATGTCTCGGGCTTCCGGGATCATTCTTCGAGGTATTCAATCGAGGAGAAATCAATCTTCCAGATTTCACCGTGCACACAAGATTAACTTACTTTATGTACTTTCAAAGACGATATCATTTTTAAGCTTACATCAATTGACTTACGACGTACTCTCACATTTGAAAACATGGGGTGTAACTTCTTAACCCTAAATATCCTTGTATAAGCTTTTGTCGCTTGTTTGGATGGTTGTTACGTATCATTTCATAATGTATCGTATTCGTACTATATTGTATTGTACTGTATCGTTTGATAAGTACAATGTTTGGATAGATTGTGTTATTTGCCATTGTTTCATAATATCACGCACCAGCAATATGAAGAATAAACTTGTAATATTATAAAGAATAATTATGATACAAGGTAAAATTACTATATAAAATATGTGGTAAATGATAAAATAAAATTATCTAATAATAATGAAGGGTGAGATTGAGAGAAAAAGACAAGGTAACAACGCGACCACACCAAATCAGTCGTAACATAAAGTGGCACATTTCGTCATTATATAATGGATTTAACGATGCCATACAATAAAATTTAAGTAACAATCAAAACAAACATCATATTTAAAGTAACAATACGATACAGTACAATGGGTAACAACCATCCAAACAAGTTGTTAATCAAAAAAAATACAAAGACCCAAAATGTTTTTTTTTAACATAAAAGCACGATAATTACATTACTAAACAAAAGAGTTACACGATTTAGACATAGATTTGAGGGCATTACTATTGCCCAAAGTTGCAAGGAAATTACAAACACTAGTAGATATCGTTCTTAAACTATTACAAGAGTCCTGCTTGTCTTTTGTAGTTCTTTTTGCACAAACAGAGGTGGACGAGCAAGGCAAAAACATTTGTCACTGGGAGGTTTCTTCAAAGCTTCCTTAGCCAGTCTATGAGCCACTTTATTTCCTTCCCTAAAGCTGTGGTTCAGTACTGGGAGCTTCATCCGGTGCATTAACCATCTGCATTCAAGAATGACATTTTGAAAGTTAGTGCCTTCTTCGTATAGTATATTGACAACATCTGTGCTATCCATTTCAATTTAAATGTTTGTATCTCTAAAGTTTAGTGCAATTTTTAGTCCTTCCAGAAGGGCTAAGAGTTCTGCATGTAAAGGAGAGGCTGCATGAGTCATTTTTTGGTAACCTAAGATCCAATCACCATTGCTATTCCGAAAAGATCCACCAATACCTGCAGCATGGTTAGTAGAAGAGAAAGCACCATCACAGTTAAGTTTAATAGTGTTTATAAGGGAGTTTATGCCACTTGGTTTCAATAGTTATTGTCTTGTTTTAAAAGGGGTGACTTTTCGTGAAGAAATGATTTTGCATGGGAGTTTTTATAGAGAGGTAACCTTGGAGATTGTTTACGTTATTACTATTTCTATTCTTCCAAATTTCCCAGATGCAAAAAGGAAAAAGAGTTTTCCAATTTATCAAATGGGAGTTTTGACTAATGAAGGCATCTCTAAGCTTAGAGAGCCAGTTTATGTCACCCATATTGATTTGAAAACTAATGCCCATGGCCTTCCAGAATTGTAGGGAAGAAGTACAATGCAGAAAAATATGATAAATATCTTCAATGCCCATTCTACAAGTAGTGCAAGTTGCATGTATGTTTATGCCAATTTTACTGAGATAAGCTCTACAAGGGACACGGTTGTGACTACATTTCCATAGAAATATTTTAATTTTGTTGGGGCAGTGAAGGTCCCAAATCCATTTATAACAGTTGGAAGGAGGGGAGGCTTGATTGAGAAGTTTATAGCAAGATTTTATGGAGAAAGCGCCAGTGGAGTTAAGCTTCCAACTTAGGTCAATCAACCATGGAATTTTTTACCGGAGTAGGTGTAAGATTAATATTGTTGATAATATCAGGAGTAATTCAAAGCTAATTTTGCTAATGTCCCATGCTTTTCATTTATAAAGGTTGCCTAGGGAGATTTGAAGATCAGAAATATTAAGGGGGCCCTCAATAGTGCTCCTTAGGGTAGGTGTATTATAAATCCAATTATCAAGCCAAACGTCTAAGCACGAGTTTTTGGAGGGATGCCATAGGATTCCATTATTACAAAGTTTCCATCCTTGAAGAATGGATTTCCAAATGAAAGAAAGATTAGTAAAAAATTTTAAGTAGGCATACTTGGATGTAATAAGGTGACACCAGGGCAAGGAAGGGTTTTTTTAATAGTCTCCACACTAGGCTTGCGAGGGAGACCAAGTTTTTTTCCTTTGCCTTGCAGATACCTAAGCCACCCTCCCCTTTAACCTTGGTAACCATGTCCCAACTAAGGAGGTGGAGTTTTTTTGAAGTATTAGTAGTACCCCAAATAAAATTCCTTTGAATTCTATCAATGGACTTGAGTGTTTTGGATGGAAGGAGGGTATTTTGCATTATATGAGTAGGAATTGCTCCTAGTATACTAGTAACTAGCGTGGAACAACCCGCCATGTTAAGGATAGAGCATTTCCAATGGGAGAGCCTATTTTGTAATTTATCTAAAATGAATTGAAAGTCTTTGGTCTTGGGATTTTTATTGAATTAGGGAATTCCAGATAATTTCCAAACTTTGTGGTACATTTTATCCCAAAAAGAGAATGAAGATAGGTTGAAACCTCCTTAGGGCAGTGGGGAGGGATAACAATTCTTGATTTTGAAGTGTTTATTCTTAGACTAGACTCTTTGGAGAAATAGTCTAGGCATCTCTTAATACAATGACTAGTTTTTTTATTAGCTTTTCCCATAAGAGTAATGTCATCGGCAAAGAGTAAATGGGAGAAAGCAGGGCCCTTATAACCTATTTGGATGGGGGCCCAATTTCTAAGATCAACTTGATGGTTAATGAGTCTAGAAAGGAGTTCAATGCATAGGATAAAAGTGTAGGGAGAGAGGAGATCACCTTGACGAATACCCCTACAAGGTTGAAAGTATTTGGTTTTTGTACCATTTACTAGGACCCCAATTGAACTAGTGTTAATACAATGCATGATTAGCTTAGTTATCATAGGAGGGAATTTGAAGTAGTGAAGGGTTTTATAAATAAAAGACCACTCCAATCTATCAAAAGCTTTCTCAAGGTCTAATTTGATGAGCATGTTTAAGCTTGAGCTTTTGGAACGTTTAAGAAGACCCATGATTTCTTGTATGATAATCGCATTATCATTGGTTCTTCTATTTTTCATGAAGCTAGATTGCATGTGACCAATGAGAAGAGGGAGGAAGGATTGTTGATACCCAATTTTTCCCTATGTATTTTTATGCTCAAAATACTTTCAAAATAGCATGTATAAGCATATATAAGCATCCCCAAAGGTTTTGGTATTTTTCCAAAAATTTTAAAGATTTTTAAAACCAATTTATGGCCTATTTTGTACTATAAAATCCAATAATTATTCCCAAAACTCGTCATTTTGGGTTTATTTTATTTTCACATCTACACAAAAAATATAATTTACATGATTTTTGCATAATTTTACAAGTCCATTTGGTATTTTTAAACTAAAATTGCAATTTCAGCCTATTTCTCGATTCAATAGCATTTTTAATCACAAAATCATTCCCAATATTTTTAAATTAACACTTACATATTTTTTATTAAATCAGTATTTTTAATCTTAATTTTAAATAGCTTTTACTATTTTTATAAATTCAAAATGGGAAAAGTTGCTATTTCAATTGTAGCCCATTTTACTTTCAATTATAGCCTGATTTGCACCCCAATCCCCCCAATTAAACGACCCAATTCTGTTTCCTACCCGACCCAGACCCAATTAAAACGAACCCGCCCGGACTCCATTTTAAATCGTGGCCGTTGATTATTTTAATCAACGGTCCACGTTTGCCCTTACCTTTTTTAACTCAGCCTTACCCCCTAACCCTAATCATTCTAACCAAATAGCCGCCCTAAGATCCCCTTCGTCTCTCAAATCCTCTCAAGCCTCTCCGAAACCCTAGCCCCTTTCCCACCAATTTCCACCATATGTCACCGGAAACTATGGCATCTCAGGCCCTGGGTAGCCTGTACCTACCCCCACATACCTCTATGCTCTTTTTGCTCGAGGTTTCAGAGTCCGACTTTGAAGACCCCGGCTCACAATCTTTCCGATTCAAGTTCGATGGCCCTTTCTGGCTCATCTCCGGCGAGTCCTAGCCCTGTGAGTCCATCTCTGACTCAGGACTAGCCCATTCCAGGCCTTTCTCATTTTCTAGGGTTTTCTCTGAAACTCTAAGCCCTCGAGGTTTTCTTTGTTTCTCTCTAAGATCTGCTTCAGATCCGTTCTATTTTCTAAGATTTTAAAGTATTTCCCACATCTTTTCGATTTGTTGTTTTCAAAACTGTTCATCTTCTTAAAACTTAGGGTTTCCGTGATTTTTTCTTTTTTACTTGCTCTACTGCTATCTCTTATATTTTAATTTCCTAAGTGTTTTCACTATGATTTCTGCGAATTTATCTTTTTTGTAATTCCTCCTAGGGTTTCCGAGTAATTTCTTTACTATTTTTTTTTCTTTACTTAGATTTCCATGAATGTTTGTGTTCTTTGGACTCCCTGAGTTTGTTCTTGCCTGATTTTCTATGCTTTCGTCTTTACCTTTGACTTGTGGAAGAAACCCTAGATTTTGGG
>MU753266.1:28433-57393 GCA_026770625.1 Nicotiana glauca | reverse complement strand
TGGATGCTACACAGGCTACACCTATCATGATCGAGGTACATGCAGGAGTTTGTGGACCTCATATGAGTGGATATGTACTGGCCAAGAAGATTCTTCGAGCAGGATATTATTGGCTCACTATGGAATGAGATTGTATTAGTTTCGTACACAAGTGTCATCAGTGCCAAGTACATGGAGATTTGATTCATTCTCCTCCATCTGAATTACACACAATGTCGGCACCATGTCCCTTCGTTGCTTGGGGGATGGATGTCATTGGACCAATCGAGCCAGCGGCGTCTAATGGGCACATGTTTATTCTCGTAGCCATTGATTACTTCACTAAGTGGGTTGAGGCGAAACCTTTCAAATCAGTGACTAAGAAGGCAGTGGTCGATTTTGTGCATTCAAATATCATTTGTCGATTCGGAATTCCGAAGGTTATTATCTTAGACAATGGTGCCAATCTCAACAACCATATGATGGCGGAAACATGTCAGCAGTTTAAGATCACGCACCGCAATTCCACCCCATATCGTCCTAAGGTGAATGGAGCAGTCGAGGCAGCTAACAAGAACATCAAGAAGATACTTAGGAAAATGGTGGAAGGATCCAGGCAATGGCATGAGAAATTACCTTTTGCTTTGTTAGGCTATGGCACTACTGTGTGCACTTCAGTAGGGGCGACTCCTTGTTCACTGGTATATGGTACAGAGGCGGTGATACCTGCAGAAGTTGAAATACCATCCCTTCGGATTATTGCTGAAGCAAAAATTGATGATGACGAGTGGGTCAAAGCCCGTTTGGAACAATTGAGCCTGATTGATGAAAAACGATTGGCAGCAGTATGTCACGGACAGTTATATCAACAGAGAATGGCAAGAGCATACAACAAGAAAGTGCGTCCGCGGAAGTTTGAAGTAGGGCAATTGGTGTTGAGGCGTATCCTACCTCACTGGGCTGAAGCAAAAGGAAAGTTCGCCCCCAACTGGCAGGGGCCATTTGTTGTGACCCGAGTGTTGTCCAATGGTGCATTGTATCTAATAGACGTGGAAGGAAAATGTGTAGAAATGACTATCAACTCTGATGCAGTCAAGAGATATTATGTATGATTTCTTTATTTTATGTACCTAATTGTATTTGGCATGTTTTGAGATTGAAATGACGAAGGCATTTTGTTCTGATATCCAAACACTTTATCCTTTTTTATCCCTTTGAGTTTATTTTCTTTTGTATCCCTCTTTCGGAATCAATAACAAAACTCGAAAATCCAAGCGGTGAAATTAAGTGGAGAAACAAAAGAAAAATAGTGAAAAGAAAAGAAAAGGAAAAGAGAAAGAAATGAAAGAAAAGAAAAAGAGAAAGAAAAGAAAGAAAGAAAAGAAAAAGAAAGGAAAAGAAATGAAAAAAAAAGAAAAGAAGAATGGAAGAAAGGAAAAATCGCAACAACGAAGCAATTTTTATGACCTGAACTACGTTTGACTTGATCCCGAAAGGGTACGTAGGCAGCCTCTCCTTGAGGTTCAGTCACAACAAAATAAAAATCCAAGAATCCCCAAGAAGAAAACTGGGGCAGAAGTTGTGGTTGTTGCGAGAAATATGATTTCGAAAGTTGTAATTTTGAACCCACGTTGAATTATTTTGAGCCTCTATACCCTTCTTTCTAAAACCCATCCAAAAGCCACAATACGGTCCAAAGAAATACCTTCTGATCAATTTAAGAAATGTCAATACAAGCAGGTAAAGTGATTCATGTTGGGGACCACACTCTGGTGACAGAAAAGGATGGAAATGAGAGAGTCTTATTGGTGAAAACCCTCACGGGCACCATAAGGCGATGCGAGTTGAGAGAAATAAAAATGAGAGAGTCTTATTGGTGAAAATCCTCACGGGCACCGTAAGGCGAAGTAAGTTTGAGAGATATTTAAAATGAGAGAGTCTTATTGGTGAAAACCCTTACGGGCACCGTAAGGCGAAAGTGAGTTTTCAGATGGAAAAATGAAAGAAGTCTGTGGTTGAAAGGTGTTTGAAACATGGCAAAACAAGCGAGGTTTGGTGTTTGAAAGTTGATTGATTGACTAGGCTGGTTAATCCAAAATGCATGGCACGATCAATGGAACCAGCCTTTCCACTCAGATAAGTCCTATCCTTTTTCTCTTCATTACAAATCATTCGTTTTCAAAGTCTTTCTATCCTCAACCTTCGAGGTCATTGCATTTCATTCTATTGAAGTTTGTCTATAAGATGTTTCAGTGTCTGTTCTATTCAAAAACAAAAGAAGGGTGTCAAGGCTAACTACCAGCTTCCCGGTTGTATGGCACAACAAGGCTGGGACATATCAAAAGAAGAAAGTAAAGCATGAAGGACCAATGGAAATCCCATCAGTGGAATAATCAGATAATTGTAATGGAGAAGCAAAGTTTCACAAGAAGGGGACAGAAACACAAAACAGTAATACGGGGTAAAACATTTGGGTCATCAAAGTTAGAGGATTGAAAGTCAGCCAGGAAGACGAGGCATTTCAAAGCAAGTCCAAGGAAGCAGGTCGGAGCAAAGTCGGAAGCAGGAACATAGCCAACAAGAATGCCAGCAGCTAACCACCATTTTACACTAACAAATCTTTCTTTGATTAAGACAGGGACAGAAAAATTTTCTTTGCAAGCAGGAGCCCACCTGGAGAACAAGGGAATACTTTTCAAATGAAGCAAGCAGGAGCCCACCTGGAGAACAAGGGAATATTTTTCAAATGCAGCAATCAGGAGCCCACCTGGAGAACAAGGGAATACATTTCGAGCGCAGCAGTCAGGCACCCACCTGGAGAACAAGGGAAGTATAATGCAAATTTCAACCTTCAAGTTTTAATGTTTAGTAACATAACGCGCCCAGTTATCAAACTGGGGCAGAAAATTTTCTTTGCCTTGTATGTTTGTTGCAAGTAGGAGTCCACCTGGAGAACAAGGGAGTATCTTTTCAAAATCAGCAAGCAGGAGCCCACCTGAAGAACAAGGGAATATGTTTCAAATTCAGCAGTCAGGCACCCACCTGGGGAACAAGGGAAGTACAATTCAATTTTAACTGTCAGTTATATATTTGATAACATGTTGTACCCAGCTACCAAATTGGGACAAAAATTTTTCTTTGTTTGTTTATTTTCTTGCAGTCAGGAGCCCACCAGGAGAATAAGGGAGTCCATTTCAAAGTTCAGCAATCAGGAGCCCACCTGGAAAACAAGGGAATCCATTTCAAGTTTCAGCAGTCAGGCACCCACCTGGAAAACAAGGGAAGTACAATCCAAATTTAACCTTTAATTTTAATATCTGATAACATGATGTGCCCATTCACCAGACTGGGGCAGGAAATTTTTTCTTTGTTTGTCTATTTTCGTTGCAATCAGGAGCCCACCTGGAGAACAAGGGAATACCTTTTCAAGCATCGCAAGCAGGAGCCCACCTGAAAAATGGACACATATTTCAAATTGTAGCAGTCAAGCATCATCAAGAGGAATGGCAAAACATCGCCAAGGCAACAACAATAATTCCATTGGAAGAACACAAGATACAAGTTCAAAGCAACACAAGAGCAAGTTTGAAGACATAGATGGGATCTTTTGTAACTCATAAATCATAGCTTAGGCTAGTTTCTTTTGTTTTACCACGGTGTAATAAGGAGTTCAGCGAGCAGTAGCAATAACAATGAGATCACAACTCCTGGTAGTCCCAACTACCAGACATTCCTGAACTATACGACCTGATTCCTGTTTAACCCAGGATATGTAGGCAACCTCTGAAGCAGGGCGCGGTCAACTCTTTCAAAAGTGCTTCACATGGAATATGCGAACGAGCAAAAATCGCTCGTTTCCGCTCACTTGTCTTTGCACGAAAACTCTTCGTGTTTCCGGGCAAAGAGGGCCAGCTGTGAGCACGTGATTTTTGCCCTAAGCAAATTATTTCCAAAATTTCAAATAAAATGATTTCTTTATTATTTCACAATTTTTGGTGAATTTTGTTGAATTTTATGTTAATTGGTTTCATTTTTTCACATGAAAATATAAAAAAATATATATGCACTTGCATTTAGGGATTTAATTTCACAATTTTAGTAGCAATTAGTATTAATTTATTTTAGAACAAAACATGAAAATCACAAAAATAGTTCACTTTTGTATTTTAATTGTTTTAATTGTGAATTTGTCACAAATTAGTTTTAAGCAATTTTAGGAGTTAATTACTTTGAAATGTATTAGGTCTTTAATTTTGCATTTATAAAAAATCAGAAAAATAAATAAATACAAAATACTTGATGAAATACAAAAGATAAATAACAAAATAAAAGGAAAACAAATAAAAGAAAGAAATCAAGAAAAAAAGAAATAGTTGGTCTTTGGGAAATATCAGGATTTGGGCCATTGATTCAGCCCAAATTTCCCAATCACACCCAAATATATCCCATCCAAACAGGCCCAGATGGTGTCCGACCCAGTCTGGTCCAAATGCTAAACGACCCTATTTTAGGCATGATAGATCTCAGCCATCCGTCTCCCTAATCTGACGGCCCAGGTTCAATTCCACCCATTTAATAAAATTGTCTAAAAAAAAAAACCTAGAGACCAGTCTCCTTCCTCGTACTCGTTGTCTCCGCCAGCTTGCTTCATGCCGCCGCCGAAAATCGCCTCATGGCAGCGGCCAGTGTCCAACGAGCTTGAAACTTACACCACCCCTTCTTCTTCACACCCCTTGTCCAAATCCACCTTTAATTTTCTCCAAATCCCAACAAATCACCTCGAATCTCCGAAACCCTAGTCGCCACCGTCGAACACCACCTACGCCAATGACCACCGGAAAAACACCATAGCTTCCCCATGAATCCCTCTTTCCATTCCCACTTTTAGTTTCTTTCAAATCTTGCCGGAAACCTTCGAATCTTGATTTTTAATTTCTCCGTCCAAGTCACTACCTTGCCCAAATTCACCCAGATTAACACCCCAACACCGCCTGAGTCTCTTATACCCAAACCCCATACCCATTCGCTTCAAATCTGCCTGGAGCTGTTCAAATATCCATTTAAAATTTTCCGGCCAAGAACCCTAATTCAAAATCCTTATGATTTCGGATCGTAATATCCCTAATCATATGTTTTCTTTTGAAAACACACGATTAGGGATGTTACGCGTCAGAAATCTTGGAAGGATTCAGACTTTTTGGCTGGCTGGAGTTTCTGTATCAGTAAGTCATTTTTCCATTTCTAATTTCAATTAGTTCAATTCTTGTTATATCTTTTAACTAAGTGTAGTTTTAGTTTCCGAATAGTTTAATTAGTAATTCCCTTTCTAAATTTCTGTCAATTAATGCATGATCATGTGAGTTCTTAGTTTAATTTCATTTTGTTTGTTTAGTTTGTTCAGTTTTAATCAGTCAATTCATTAGGTGTTAATACAGGTTTAATTAGCCTTTGTTTAGTTTTAGTTAGTCAATCGTTAGTATAACTGCTAGGTGATAATTCAGGTTTAATTAGCTTAATTGATTGATTTCAGTTGAATATAAATCATTGATTCTTGTTAAAATTGAAGTCCATATTAAGTTTGTTCTTTGATTAATTAGCTTAATTAGTTTAGTTATTATCGAGTGGATGTTTTATTATAGTTTTAGGATATAGTTTGTATTACAGATGAAGAGGTTTTGGTTGAGCAGTAATTGTAGGGGGTAAGAAGGGTATTTTGGGCATCAAAAATGGTATGATTTGCCAAAACAGTAAATTCAGAATGTAAATAAGGGTAACATAGACTTTTAGATCAGGAGAAACTTGTAGTAACATAAATTAGAAACCTCCAGAAGCTTCTAGTTGGGGGTTCTAAGGCAAAAATTCATGACTTAGGATAGTTACTTTAATAACAAGTCAATAAATTAGGGACTATTAAACAAAATCTGAAATAAAAGAGGGGGAAAAAGTGTGAACAAGATCTAGAAGATTCCCCTTTAAGTTTTTCCTATAAAAAGGGCATTAACTTGCCTTGTGGTCTAAGTTTTTAGCGTCCAAAAATTCCCCCCAAAAATCTCTCTCTCTCTAATTTCAGGTCTAGTTTTGAAATTAAAACACTCAAAATCCAAAAACAATAGAAAATCTAACAGAAAAACCTATAAAAATACTGTTTCATTGCATTTCATTAGGTTAATTTCGAAATCTTGCTGTTGATCTAAACTTTTGACATAGATAAGTGAAGAATGAATTGAAAATTCCTTGGGTGTTGGGTTTCTAAAGTGTCAGCTCTTTTCTGGTTTAATTTCGAGCTTGGATTTAAATTCAATTAAGTTGTTTGGGTTATCTGGTGGATTTTTGTTCTTCTGTGACTTATTCCTCAACTATTTCTGAATTTATCCTGGGTTGAGATCGATTTTATTACTGTCACTGAGTTCCACTTGTTGCAAAATTGCTGCTGACCTCCTTCTCTTTTGTTCTTACTCGAATTCCAGGTACATGATTTGAATCTCACTGTTGTGTAGATCTTCAGCCGAAACATGAATGAAGTAGAAGCCTATTATTAATGGATTTGTCAATTGATTTACTGATTTTAATATAGATTGATTGTAATAACTGGACTGGTGATTTATTATGTATAATTTTGCATTTGATTGTTAAATGTGTGCTTGAGTATTTAGAGTTGCATATTAGTTTGTCTTTTTTTTTTTTAAAAAAAAAAACATCAATAAATTTGTGTGTGGAGTGAGTTGTTAGATTGTAGGAACCCTGTTTTCAATTTGTATGGCTAATATCTCAACTGTAGTATAGGTAATGTCCCTGTATAGGTGGAAACGTGAAATCCAGAACTAGAATGTGAAGCTATAAATTCTGGTAGATTAATTGCTTTTCATTACGTTACTTCATGTATTAGAACAAGTGGTAATAGCATTTAATGGTAATCGCATATCGTTGAACCTGTTTTGTATATTGTTGCGTCTGCTTTGTTTCCCAATCAGTTCCACACCTTCAATAATGTTCATGAACTCACTAATAGCAAATGAATAAAATCAGTTAGGTTTTAAATTAATTCGAACGATTAATGTCTTCTCAACTTGAATAGGTGAATAATGGATCTTTTGGTATTAAATTGTTGAACACATTTCGAGTGACGAGAAGCATTTTCAGTAAATACATGTGTAAATTGAACTGAAATTTGGTCTGGTTTGATAGTATGGGCTCAATAGTTCATTTTCAGAGGCATAAGCCTCAGGGCCTCAATGAATTGCCCAGGCCTAGTTCAAATGCTTGTGTACATTTGGGCCTGGTCCAAATCTGTGTACCTGATTTTAAATTTCTTTCGTTGGGCTTATCTTGGAGCCCAGTGGCTGGAATGTAGTTCAAAATGACCATTTAGTCCAATAACAAAAATAATTAGGACTTTTCTTAGAGACAAATAAAAAAAAAGAATATACAAAAAAAAATATAGTTGCTTTAGAGTTGCCTTTTAACAATAAAGTGATGAGGCGAGCCTCGCCAAATAAAAAATATAATTGCGGGGCCCTCAATAATTGCTATATAAAATGCTTAGAATTCTGGTGGACCGTTTAGCGAATTTCATGGTCTTCCCCAAAGATAATAAATGCGTAGTTGCTTTAGGCGCGTATTTTAATAATGTTAATTTCCTAAATACGGGTGCTCATTTATGTGAACCAAATCCAAATCTCAACGAAGTCAAAATGTGTCAAAAACCACGGGCGCACTGGTGCGACGTGGTTCGAGATATATTTTCACGACGTTGCAATTCTTAAAAAATAAAAATATATAAAGGCGGGTTATTAAAAGGGCACATAATATCGAACATGTATTGAAATCAGATAAAATCAAATACAACAGTTGAGCGACCGTGCTAGAACCACGGAATCCGGGAATGCCTAATACCTTCTCTCGGGTTAACAGAATTCCTTATTCGGATTTCTGGTTCGCAGACTGTTAACAGAGTCATAATTTCCTCGGTTCGGGATTCAACCGGTGACTTGGGATACCATTAATCTCTCAAGTGGCGGCTCTAAATAAATAATAATAAATTCCGTTCCGATTGTCCTTTAATTGGAAAAACTCCTTTACGCCCCTTGTGGGTGTAGCATAAAAAGGAGGTGTGACGATGTTGATACCCAATTTTTTCCTATATTTTTTTATACACAAACTACTTTCAAAATAACATGTACATGCATATATAAGCATGCCCAAGAGTTTACTATTTTTCCTAATTTTTAAAAGATTTTAAAATTAATTTATTATCTATTTTAGCAGTACAAAAATAAGTAATTATTCCCAAAACTATCAATATTGTTGAATAATTTATTTTATTCTCATATTTATACCAAAATATAGTTAATATAATTTTTTGTATATTTTTACAAATTTATCTGGTATTTTTAAAGCTTAATTACATATAATTGCAATTTTAGCCTATTTTAAGATTAATAGCATTTCTATAATTATAAAATTGGTTCCAGCATTTTTTATTAATATTTATATATTATTAATTGGTTTAGTACTTTTAATTTGTTTTTAAAATTATATTTTACTATTTTTATAAAATAAAAGGGGTAAAACTGACTATTTAACATTTAGCCTCATTTTATTTCAATTACAGCCTCTTTCATATTTCAATTTTAACCCTTAACTAACCCAATATTAACCCTAACCGAACCGGCCTATTTTTTAATTTGTCCCAACCCATAACCCAATCCAAATGGTCCTACCCGATTCCCACCTACCCTTTTAAATCTAGGTTGTTGATCATACAGATCACCGACCATAATTTACTCTTCCAAAATTAAACCCAAACGACTCAGCGACCTTTGAATCCCATTGTCTCTCAAACTCTCTCGAAGGTTCTTCGGAACCCTAGCCTGTCTCCCACCCTTTTCCACCGTGCTTTCACCGGAATGCATGGCTTCTCAGGCCATGGATGGTCTATACTCACCCCTCTCCATCGTTAGACCTTGGGAGTACGAGATTTTGAAGTTCGACTTCGATGGTTCTCTTTCAGATCTTCTCAGATCTTTGATTCCATGGATTTTCCGGCCATGCTCCAGCATATTCAAGCACGAGAAGCTTGATTCCCGACCTCTTCGACCCAGGATCTGACTTTTCCAAGTCTTTCTCATTTTCTAGAGTTTCTCCAAAACCCTAAGCTGCTCGAGGTTTTCTCTGTTTATTTTTCTTAGATCTATGGCATGTTTGTGTTCTACTGTACTCTAAATTTTTTTCCCCTTCCTTTTCAAAATCATTTATTTTCGATTTAGGTTTTCTGAAAGGTTTTCAAAAAATATCTTTCTAATTCTTGTTGTTCTTTCCTTTATGTGTGTTTGTCTATACTATGCTCGTATATTTTCTTTTAGTACGCAAGTGTTGTTCTTCTGCTTCTTCTTTTTCTACTATACATGTTACTCTTGTGCTCACATGCTAATCTTTGTTATATTTTCCTTACCCTTCTACTATATGTGTTCACTGTTGAGTTCTTTGATTTTGTTTGCTTTACTAGAATGTGTTTGTGTTCTTGCTAAGCATGTTTCATCTACTGTGGCTTAAGTTTACACCACCTCTCTTTTCTTCTGAATTTGCTTAAAATCCAACTTTTCTAAAACATGCTTGTGAGCACGTGATTTTTGCTTCACATGAATCACTCCCAAAAATGCAAAATAAAATATTTTTTCCTTTTGTGTGCAATTTTGTGAACGTCGTGA
This sequence comes from Nicotiana glauca, assembly GCA_026770625.1. NCBI lineage: Eukaryota > Viridiplantae > Streptophyta > Magnoliopsida > Solanales > Solanaceae > Nicotiana > Nicotiana glauca. The sequence continues at coordinate 47,707 of MU753266.1, read as the reverse complement.
TATTTTAAACTATTGGTTGCATTTGTGTGCACACGTTTATTTGTGTAAATTAATGGAAAGATACCAAAAAAATATAGCATTTGCATTTAGGATTTTATTTTAAGTAAAGTTATATTTTAGAAGAAAAACATTAAAAAAAATAATAATGCACTTTGCATTTTAGTGTTTAATTGTATGATTTGGTTTTTAATTATTTGTGATAATTATTATTCGGAGTTAATTAGTATTTTTAAATTAATTTGGTTTTATCATTTTTAGGTTTTAATTTTGAAAAAAAATATAATAATAATAATAATTAACAAAAGAGAAGGAACTCAGAATTGGGCCACTCATTAGTTTTCCCCCTGGCCCAATGAAAAATCCGGTTAAAACCAGCCTAAATTTGTCCAACACCCGGTCCAAATCAACTCATCTTCGAGACCGGTGAAACGACGTAGTATGGCAGTAAAACTACGTCGTTTCAATGTCAACAAATCTCAGCCACTCATCCATCCCCATCCAACGGTCCACAACTTCGCCCATAACCCATATCCAGCCCCGACCCATTCAATCAGGGACCGACCCAGTCTCAAAGACATCTAAACGACACTGTTCCAATTAAGTGATCGATCCAAGCCATTGATCACAGTTGATCTAACGACCTGAATTCAATCTCCCACCCCGTATATAAGTGAGTAACAGACCCCGCCCCCCCTAAGAACCCCCCTTCTCACCTCTCTCCTCTCTAACCCTAGAAACCCCTGTATTCCACCACCTCACAGCTCACACCACCATCCTCCGCCCGCCGAAAATTACCTACGGCGGCGGACGGTGGCCAATCCCTTTCAAAAATACACCACAAACTCCTCTCAACCTCCCTATCTCCTATCCACCGTTAGTTTTCTTCGAATCCTAGCCTAGCTCCTCGAATAATCAAAACCCTAACAGCCCCTCCGCCGTGTCCGGCGACGCCATCTCCAATGGCCACCAAAATTACACCCCTGAACCACCATCACCTCCTCATCCCAAATACCAACTCCGCTTCCTTCGAACACCCCTAGAACGTGTCGAATATCATTTCCTAGCCATGAACCCTAGTAGCCGCCACCATTCCCCACCACCTTCTGGTGGCGGCGGCACCCCCAAACTGTCCCAAACTATCACCGCACAACCACCTTGACCCCCCTCTTCCTAAAGCCATGGAAACTTGCCCTCGAATTAAATCAGGATGGGTCGGATTTTAAATTTAGGGTTCGAACCCTAAAACCTCAAGAGTCTCATGTCATTTAATCTAATTTTGACTTTGACTGTGTGTTGTTGATAAGAACACACAGTTAAAGTCAAGATTGGTTTAAAACGGAAGGTTTGAAGGTCCCCTTCAAATTTCAGTGGAGTTAGTAAGTTCCTTGTATCATTTTATTTTTATTTTATTTTTCAGTCTCTTCTTCTTCTTCTTCTTTTTCTGTGATTAAGCTTAACTGTGAGATATGAATTAGGTCATAGTTAAATTATTAATTCAGTTTGATTTAATTCCTATCTTTGTGAATACTGATTAGTCAAATCTTAGAAACAGTTTTAAATGTTGAACCTTTTGAATGTTACTCGTTTATGGTTTTGGTAAAAAATGTTGGATTTGAATTAATCAATTTGACCCAAGTTCTGCCCAGACTCATAGGCTCTAAATTGGTTCGTTTTGACCCATTTGTGGTGACAAACAGGGGTGTTCGTGGGGGTTAAATTGGGTAGTTTAACCGTAGGGGTTTCATTTAGGGATCTGCCAGCAATTAGTGGGGAACAATAGCTGAGTTAATTTAATGTGCACTAAGCTAATGGACAATTAAAAATTGGAAAAGGGTACTATAGTGGAAATAACACCAGTCTAGTGCCCTTTTAATGAGCTGGAAGTCAGAAACAAGCATGGGTTAATGAAAAAGGTTAAGGGATGCATGTGCTAAGGGAATATACAGGCTGAAAAGTGAAAGGTTTGAATAAAAAAGGATTAGTTCGAGTCTTTAAATACACACATACACATTGAGAGGAGGAGGCAGACATTAAGACATTCGGGGATTCAAACCCTGAGAGAAAATAGAGAGAAAAGATAGCATTGAGTAGAAAGAAATCTGATATACACAGATATACATTGAAGGAATAGAAAAAATCAGAAAAATCAAAGGCAGTTAAAGAATTTCAAGAGGATAACACTGTTTCATTGAGTTCTTTTAGTATTTTCAAAATTTTCCAGCACTGGTGCAATTTCTGGTAAACTGGCATCAAAAAGAGTTTAAAATCAAATCTGATTTGAGGTCTATTGGTCGATTGAGTACTTGAAATTAGTGTTTGGGTAATTATATCTCATTTCCTGGGTTTTAACTGGTCTGCTAGTCATCTTCTGGTTTAATTCCTGTTGCTGGATTCTACTGCTGCAACTGATTATTGCCCTCACTTTGTTTTCCTTGTTGCAATTTCCAGGTATTTGTCAATTCCATGGACATCACTTGAATGTAGTTTTGGAGTTTGAACCTGAAATATGAACAAACTGGATTATGGTTGCTATTGAATTCTCACTACTCTCTTTCAATTTCATGCCTAAGGAGTATTATTAGTTTAGAAATAGCTTGGTCGGGTATATTTATAGCTAAATAGAATATGATCATGTTTGTAATCATCTTATTGCTAGGTATACTTGTTGAGTTCTCTGTTTTGGAATTAGTTTTGGATTGAAATATGGAATGAGTTATGGTTTATGTTATTTTGGGATGTAGGTTTGAACTAACAGATCTGTAAAAGGGACTTTCAAGGATACTCATAATAAATGTGTGCAGATGCAGTACTCAGTATTCTTTTTTTTGTTGAACCTAAACTATTTGTTGAAGTTTTTTTTAAGAATCTAGTACTTTGTTTGCTAGTAGAAACTCCTATGGAAATTAGATATTGAATAACCAAGAACCAGTAGTTATTCTGATTTCTGTGCAAGAGTAATCTGACTAGCTGTGTTATTATAAGTTTCAATTTGTTAAATTTCGTTGAGTATCAGAATTGAAAATCACATTTGCTTGCGAGGTAAAATCATTATCGGACATTAGCTAATTGGTTATTGATAAGTAAAGAACGATTCCCAAGTTTACATGCATGTGTGTTAGTCTCATTGTTGGCCTTTGAATTCTTTTGCAACTTCAAATCTTGTTCATATTTTGCGAGGGTTTGATGTTGAGCCTGGTGCTCATCAGCCGCCAGGCCCTGAATTTGGGCTCAATCATGAGGCCCAATTCTGAAAGTTCTTCGAACGAAGTCCATGCCTTTTCTTCGTTGGACCATTAGTTTGTTGGTATTACTTCAAGTATTTCTCATGTAATGAATTAGTTTTCCCTCATATAATCCATCCTAGGTAGTTGAAATAGAACCTTTAATCATATCTAGTGTCAATAAATTAGATCATCAACTGGGTTGAAGATGAGAAATATTAGATGATACAAATAATTTAAGGCCCTTCATAACTTTAGTTTGAATTCCCTTTTAAAATAATTCGAGGGGAGTCATGCCAAACAAAAATTGCAATTGCATGGACCTCGCTTTAAATTAATGTTGTTTATCCTTAGAAATCGAGGCGTGCCATTTAGTGAATTCTCATGGCCTTCGCAAAGTTATCAATGCGTTAGTTTCTTTAGGCGTGTGCTTTAATAATCTTACCTTCCTAAATTCGGGTGTGCATTTCATGTGACCCAAATTCGAGTCCCAAAATGTTGAATAAAATGTGTCGAGGATCTGGGTACATTTCATGTGACGTGATCCAAAAATATGTTTTAAACGACGTTCAATTTCCTTAAAATTAATTAAAAGCGGTAAACAATTTAAATTTGCACATAGGTTCAACATGTACTAAAATCAGATACTTAAGCCAAATGTAATAGTTGAGCGACCGTGCTAGAACCACGGAACCCGGGAATGCCTAACACCTTCTTCCAGGTTAACAGAATTCCTTACTCGGATTTCTAGTTCGCAGACTGTTAAATAGAGTCAATCTTTTCCTCGATTCAGGATTCTAAACCGGTGACTTGGGACACCATAAATTTTCCAAGTGGCGACTCTGAATCTTTTAATAAAATGAATCCCGTTTCGGTTTTCCTTTAATTGAAAAAACTCCCTTTATTATACTCCTCTCTGGGGGTGTATAGTGAAAAAGGAGGTGTGATAGCTCTGGCGACTCTGCTGGGGATAATTAACCCAGAACCACTGGTTCAGGATTAGAAATTCGAGCTTAGAGTACTTGTTATATTTGGCTTTATTTATTATCTGGCTTTATTCACATGTTTGGGCCTAATGTGCTAAATGTTGCTTTTTACCGCTTTGATGTTGGTGAACTGTATATAAATTGTTACGAATCATTCCTCTCTTTGAGTCTTCTACATCATGGAGAAGGGTGCACTTCGTGTGACTTCTCTTCTATTTATAGTTTTTTCCCATTTAGAACGAGGTTAGGATAAGTTGCTAAGCCGGCAGAGTTTCTGTATCCCCGGTACGCTGCCCCCCGGCTCGAGTTGTCCGCTCGGGTAAGCTAGGTCTAGAACAATAAACCCAGGTTTTTAAACCTAGAATAACAAAGCCTCATGTCGGATCCCTAGTAGGAACGTTTATTTGCATCATGTACATTTGACTTTGGAAACTCAACACAGGGGTTGGGTCTGTCTAGGACAGGTGTACCTAAAATATAAAGACCAATATGATGCATCTTACTTGCTACTTGTGCATTCATTTATTTCAAATTTGCATGTTGACCGGCTTATAAGGAAAATTTAGGGAAAAGATAATGAGATGGTTGAGATGGATAAATGCCTGCTTTGAAAAACCCAATGTCCAAATAGTGCTGAATCTCTATTGAATTTTTGAGAAAAAATTTCAAAAAGCGAATTAAAGGAAAAAGAAAAAATTTCAAAAAAATAACTTTTTTATTTGCCGATGAAATGAAAAGGGTTGCATCGTGTTTCCAAAAATAGTCTATTTTATTTACCCAAACTACGTCAGTTTGATTCTCACCGGAGGTGAGGTACGTAGGCAGCCCCCATCGGGTTCAACTTCCCCTTTTGCAGAAAATAGCCCTAAAACAACAAAAAATTTTAGTGTTGTCATAAATAAGTTAGGTGATGCCGTTCTTGTCTAAAATAAGCCGAATGTCCCCAAAAGGATGCCGGAGGCCATTTTTGCAAGAACAACCACCCTAAGTCATTTTTAACGGTTAGCAGGCACAACCTTAAAATCTTCCTCCTTGAAGTGCTGAAAGGCCGTATCTGCAAAACCAAGATGTGATTTTTCTTAAAAGTAACCTTTTTGAAAAAATGATCACTTTTTCCTTTGGAGTCATTAAATCACCTTAAATAAATGTGCAGGATGAGCACGATTGAAATTGACCCCTTCACAGTCCTTAAAGAGATCCCTTTGAAGCTCCATCTGTGGTGAAATGACCTAGGCAAGGGTAGTAGAGAGACAGTGGTGAAAGTTCTGGGTGGTCTCGTTAGGTTATTGAACATTAAGCTGAGGCAGGATATTATTGAAGCATTGATACCTTTTTGCGACTCAACTCGCAATGTGTTCCGGTTCTCAGATTTTGAGCTCATACCGACCTTAGAGGAGATGGCAGGTTATGCAGGCCTCAACGGAAACCTGAGGAGTCAATATCGTTTGTCACCAAGACCGGTATCTCCACACCAATTTTTGGATTTACTGAGTATTAGTCGTGATGTTTAGAACGAGGACTTATCTAAAGGATGTTGTATTCTCATGTTCTTGTATCATCATTATGGTAATCCTCAGGGTTTCAAAGAGACGAATCTTGGGCTGACCCATGCCGGGAATAGAGACAAATGGGAAGCGAGGCGAGGTTTGGCATTCATAACAACATTCTTGGGGGTGGTGATCTGTCCGTGCAAAGATGCTAAGATAGAAATAGGCCTCGTAGGGATGGTCGATGTTGTGATCAAAAAGGCCAACAACACTGTAGTTCTTTTGATTTTGTCAGAAATCTACCGAGCTTTGACTGTCTGCCGGGAAGGAGGAAGATTTTTTTAAGGTTGCAATTTGCTACTTCAACTATGGATGCAAGAACACCTTTGTCATCAGGCGGGATATATGAATGCCGGATTGACCGGGTTAAAATGCATTGAAAAGTTTGACAAACGAGTAACGGGTATTGAATTTCCACAAGGTACTGAAGTTTGGTTTAAACAAATAAGATCCTTAACGTCCGATAAAATTGAATGGCCATTTGGGTGGATTTCAATCACTGAAGCAGTATACATGTCGGCTGGAGAGTGCTATATTCTCTTAATGGGCATCCGGAGCATCCAGCCATATGCTCCCTATCGGGTATTGCGGCAATTGGGAAGGTTTCAAGTCGTCCCTAATGATGAAAACCTGAGCAAACAAGTCATTGAGTTAGGTCCCAGAGCTACATTTCCAGAGGATAGAATTTGCAAGTTATGGAATGAGTGCAGATTCCTCGAGCCCAGAACCATGGTCCGGGATTTAGCTAGAGGCGAAGTGGTCCCAAAGTATAATGTATGGTTTGGGAAGAGATTCCATATTCCCCTAAGACCTACTAAAAGAGCCCATGTCTAGCAATTTATGGATGACTCACGAGAACAATGGGGTTGGCTGGCAAAGGAAGAAACCTACAGGGCCGAAATAAGCAAACTGGAGAAGTAGACCATGCAACTTCAATCTGAAAAGCATGTTCAAGCCGCTGCAGATGAGGGGGAAAAGAAGAAGCTAATTCAAGAAAATGAGGCCCTTAAGGCTCAGATCCAAAAAATGAGAATAGCAGTCAGGAAACCAGAAAGGAGCCAGGCTGACCAGAAACTCATAAACGAACTGAAAGGGAAAGCCCACAAGAGCCAAATGAACTTGGAGAGATCGGAAGCTAGCTTGGAAAGGGTCCGAGCCAGATGGACAAAGGGCGCAAAAGAGCGGGCACTTCATATGCAGCAGATGAAGAGGGATTATGAGGAGAGCGTCACTGTCCTGAGAGGAACAATAGCCACTCTCGAAAATAGGGTATTCAGGCAAGCTAGAGATTTCAGAGTAGATAGGAAACACTGTTACCACCTGATGGCACGGATGGAGGAACAAATGCATAAGTTTCAAGATTAACTCCTTCATAATTCTCGAGTGCTGGAAACCCGGGATCAACAGATAGGACGGCTACTGCAGGAAAAGAACAGGATTAGAGAAGAGGTCACAAACATCGGACATTACATGATTGTAAAATGCCGAGAGTGCGAGAACATGACCCGTACCACCTTTTTTGCGGCAATGATAACATTCGTCTGGCAAATAATGAGCGATTTGGATAGGCTCCAAAGGGATCTCGCACAAAGATCCGCGGCAAGGCCGAATGATGCCTCGCGGGCCCCAGGAAAATTTTAAGGCATTAATGTATTCTTAATCTTTGTTTTGAGTCTGTATTTTCATATTAAAGTTTGTAAGTCTGTTTCTTTTCAAGTTTGCTTTGTTGTCCTTTTAAAGTTTGTAACTTCTTCCAAGTGTTATAATAAGAGCAGTTGTTTTTTGTGAAAATATTTGGCTACGTATTTTTACATCGGCTAGAACTACGTACAGTCTGATTCATATGGGGACAAGATACGTAGGCAATCCACATAAGATTCGACCACCACTAAAAAGAAGAAAAAGAAAAGAAAGGGAAAATAAAAATAACCAAAATAAGGGAAAGTTTGAAAAGGGGGCACAATTGTGAAAAGCCGGAATGACGCACGCAACTGAAGCAAATGCATGATAGAAATGGTTAACTGCCTAGGTGCATTGCATCTCAACATGCGATTGCATATATGTCAAACTCTAAAAACTAACAAGTTTGTTGCTCGTCCAGAGAATCCAAGCAGTTAGTTTAGCTAGAGCGTACTGGAACATTACCATTATCAAGCTAGATCGAATGGACCAATACCAGTGATCATGTCTAGCCCCGATAGAGAAGGAAGCGCTGAGGTAGAAGAGGTAGGCGTGCAAGCGATGAAAGATGAGATGTACAAGTTGAAACAGCAAATGGCTGAGATGTACCCGGCCTGGACGAGGGGTCAGCCACCACCAGCCTATCCTGCTAACCCTACTTTCCTCCCAATACCCACCCAGTCTCTGGAGTAGCTTGTTTCGGGCTTATCCCCAAATTTTCAATATCATCAGGGAACCACCTCCCAAACACCAGAAATCCCAAAGACAATTCCATACCCTCCACCAATTACCCCTGTCTTTGTGGCACCTACACCAGCCCCACTCCACAGGTCTTCCAGTGGGCCTGTATTCCAAACGCAGGATAATCAATATTACCCTCCCGAACCCACCTTCAAAGCACCTGAACTGTACCTTTGCAATCCTCAACTTGGTATCTCCGCAGAACCTGAAAAGCAACCCAAGAATCCAGAGCAAGAAGAAATATTTCGAAAAGTAAAAAGCCTAGAGCAATCTTTCAGGAATATGCAAGGTTTGGGCGGCCAAGTCAGTGTAGCGTATAAGGATTTATGTTTGTTCCCATAGGTTCAGCTACCAACAGGGTTCAAGATTCCTAAGTTCGATCTATATGACGGGCATGGTTATCCGGTGGCATATTTGCGAGGATTTTGCAGCAAAATGAGAGGGGCGGGCGGAAAGGATGAGTTACTGATGGCATACTTCAGCCAGAGTTTGAACGGGTCTGCATTAGAATGGTATACACGACATGACCATGGTAGGTGGTACACCTGGTATGACTTGTCACAAGCATTCGCCGGCCACTTCCAGTACAATCTACAAATCATTCCAGATCATCTGTCATTGATAAAGCTAGAGAAAAAACCCGGAGAGAGTTTCAGGGAATACGGTTTTTGTTGGAGGTAACAAGCTGCAAGGGTCGACCCTCCAATGAAAGAAGGAGAGATGGTTGATTACTTTTTTCAAGCTTTAGAGCCGACTTATTTTGGTCACTTGGTGACGGCGATTGGCAAGTCTTTCAATGAGGTTGTGAAAATGGGCGGCATTATCGAGGAAGGACTTGAGTCCAACAAGATCATGAGTTACTCGGAAATCAAAGCAACCACTCAAGCTATCCAGAGCGGCACCGGGGGTGTGCTCGGGAAGAAGAAGAAAAAAGATGTTGCAACGGTCGAGTCCAGAGCCTGGTTCGGATCCAGAGGCCCCTCACCCTACTATAACCAACCCCGACCTTACCACTGAGATTATTCCCATACTCCATATAACCCTCCACAGCATTATTACCCACCACCCGATCCCCACTTTTCCGTCCATCATGCACAAGCCTACACCCAAACACCGGCTCACGCACAATGGCGTGCGCCGACTCCACAAAATCCATATCCAGCTCCACAAAATGCCTACCCACCCCCAAGAGCCTACAGAAATCCCGCCGAAATAGGTTTCCGACCCAACCAAGGTTTCAGGAATGAGAGGTCAGAGAAACAGAAGACTTTCAATCCACTGGGAATATCATATACCAGTTTATTCCATAGGCTGAGGCAGTTGGGCATGTTGAATCCAATTGAGGATAAATTGCCAAACCCTCATCCAAGGAACCTTGACCACTCCGTAAGTTGTGAGTACTGTTCAGGGGCCCCCGGGCATGATATAGAGAAGTGTTGGAAACTAAAAACGGTTGTCCAAGAGCTCGTTGATACTCACCAAATCGAGGTTCAGGCCCCAGAGGCACCGAATATCAACCAGAATCCGTTGCCGGCTCACCATGAGACCCATATGATTGAGTTGATACACAAGGGAGGGGAACCAAAGAAACCCTCGCAGACAGTAATGATGATCCGCCCCAATGAGACAGGTTCAAAAGAGAAAATGACCAGTGGGAAGTCACTGGTCCAGTTGAAAGGGGTGAATAGCAAGCCAGTTGGGGTGGCTGAGAAAGGTTCATCGAGCATTGTTGCAGTGAAACCAGAACGAGCAAAAGTGGTGGTATGGGGGGTTGCAAGTAAACCTGTTGTGGTCGTGAAGGGTGCTCGCATAGAGCATGTTATTATAAAGCCGGTAACTCAGCTGCCGGTGATCAACAGTAAAGCTATCCCTTGGAGTTATGAACAAGTGGTGGTAACATATAAAGGGAAGGAGATCAAGGAAGAAGTTTGTGAGACTCAGGGTCTGACTCGTTCGGGAAGATGTTTTGCTCCAGCAGAATTGAGAAAGGCTAGTCCGGCATCGATAAAGAAACCTGTGACCGAACAAGAAGCGGAAGAATTCTTGAGGAAAATGAAAGTACAGGATTACTCTATTGTGGAACAATTGAAGAAAACACCAGCCCAAATCTCATTGCTCTCACTGCTGATTCACTCAGATGAGCACCGCCAGGCGCTGATGAAAATATTGAATGAGGCCCACGTCCCTGACAAGATTTCGGTGAATCACATGGAGAAGATAGCAAACAAAATCTTTGAGGTAAACAGAGTTACTTTCTCAGACGATGAGTTGCCTATGGAGGGCACAGAACATAACAGTGCCCTTTATCTGATGGTGAAATGAGAAGACTCTATGAACACGCGAGTTCTGGTTGACAACAGGTCCAGTGCAAATATATGTTCTCTTTCCACATTGAATAAGCTAAATGTTGATGATGATAGAATTTGTAAGAACAGTGTCTGTGTACGAGGATTAGACGGCGGAGGCAAAGATTCTGTGGGTGACATAATACTAGAATTGACAATAGGGCCCGTGTAGTTCACCATGGAGTTTCAAGTGCTCGATATGGCGGTCTCTTATAATATTTTGTTGGGGCGACCCTGGATCCACGCTGCCAAGGCAGTGTTATCTACGTTACATCAAGTGGATAAATTCGAATGGGATAGATAGGAGATTTTGGTGCACGGTAAAGATAATATGAGTACCCTGGGTGATGCCATCGTACCCTTCATCGAAGTGGAAGATGACCAAGGGCCGTGGGTATATCAAGTCTCCGACACAACACCGGTGGAAAAGGTCCTAGAGGGGAAAAGCATCCCAGTTCCTAGAATAACGGCCGCAAACTGTCATGGTGGCTTCTGAAATGTTAAAGAATGGTTTTATATCGGGTAAGGGTTTGGGTGCTGATCTTCAAGGCATCGTGCAGCCAGTTTCTCTTCCAAAGAATTTGGATACGTTCGGTTTGAGGTTCAAGCCCACCGTGGCAGATATGAAACGAGCCCGAAAAATGAAGAAAAAAGCATGGGTCTTGCCAAAGTTAATCCCGCGTCTGTCCAGATCTTTCGTCAAGCTTGGTATTAGAAAGAATCTATTGTTAAAAGTTCCCGGGTCACTGATTGGTGCTGATGGAGATTTAGATAAAGGGTTCGAAAGGTTATTTGCCGAGGTTAACATGGTAGAAGTTGGGGAAGGGTCAATCAAGGTAGATGTGCGGTTCGTCGGATCACGTGCAAAAGTCAATAATTGGAGGGCTACTCCTCTTCCCACACGGAGGGAGTCTTGGTAGTTGGATCTGATTTTCTTTCTTTGTCTAGATTATTCCAGGGTTGTAATCTAGATTTTTATTCTCTTTATTTTAATCAAAGGGTGCAAAACCTTGTTATCCCGTACTTCAATAAAATGAAAATTTCTTCTTCATTCCTTATTTTGATTTTAATTTTTGTTTTTTCTTTTCCTTTCTGTACAGTTCTCGACATGGCATGCATAAGGAATCCTCAACCCAGTCTAGAAAATCAATTTGACTCCGAAATAATAGTGCAAGAAGTAGATTATGAGTCGGAATACGATGAGGATGAAGCTTTCGAAGAGATTATACGGAACTAAGTCAATTCGAAGGAAAACCCAGGCCCAACTTAAATGATACATAAGCCATCAATCTAGGGGACGCAGATAACATCAGGGAAACTAAAATAATCGTCCATATTAAACCAAATATCGGGGAAGAATTAATCAAAACACTTATTGAATTCAAAAGACGTTTTTGCATGGTCATATGATGACATGGCGGGTTTAAGCATCGATTTAATGGTTCACAAATTGCCCACTGACCCGACATTCCCTCCCGTCAAGCAAAAATTGAGGAAATTCAAAACTGATATGAGTGTGAAGATAAAGGTAGAAATAACCAAACAACTAGATGCAAAGGTTATTCGGGTCACTCGATACCCTGATTGGTTGGCTAATGTTGTGCCGATGCCAAAGAAGGAGGGGAAAATCAAGGTGTGTGTTGACTATAGCAATCTCAACAAACCAAGCCCAAAGGATAACTTCCCACTACCAATATCCATATTTTGATTGATAATTGTGCAAAATGTGAGATGGGATCTTTTGTGGATTGCTATGCCGGGTATCATCAGATCCTGATGGATGAAGAAGATGCAAAGAAGACGACATTCATCACGCCGTGGGGAAATTATTGCTACAGAGTAATGCCATTTGGTCTGAAGAACGCTGGGGCAACATATATGCGAGCAATGACCACTATGTTCCATGATATGATTCACAAGGAGATTGAGGTATATGTGGATGATGTGATAATCTAATCAAAGCAGCAAGCCGACCATGTCAGAGATTTGAGAAAATTCTTTCAGAGGCTTCGCAGGTACGACATTAAACTCAACCCTGCCAAGTGTGCATTTGGTGTTCCGTCCGGAAAGTTATTGGGATTTATAGTCAGTCGACGAGGCATCGAGTTGGATCCATCGAAGATCAAGGCCATCCAAGAATTGCCACCTCTGAAGAACAAAACCGAAGTGATAAGTCTGTTGGAAAGGTTGAATTACATCAGCAGATTTATCGCTCAGCTCACGACAACCTATAAGCCTATTTTCATATTGCTGAAGAAGGACGCTACGGTCGAATGGACTGAGGAATGTCAGGAAGCGTTTGACAAGATAAAGGGGTATTTGTCAAACCCACTGGTATTGGTTCCACCTGAACCAGGGAGACCGTTGATTCCTTATTTGACGGTCTTGGAGAATTCATTTGGCTCCATACTGGGGCAGCATGACATCACTGGTAGAAAAGAGCAAGCCATCTATTATCTTAGCAAGAAGTTCACGGCTTATGAGGTTAAGTACACTCATCTTGAGAAGACATGTTGCGCCCTGACTTGGGTGGCACAGAAATTGAAACACTATCTGTCGTCCTATACTACTTACCTCATCTCACGCTTGGATCCGTTGAAGTACATTTTTCAAAAGCCTATGCCCACAGGGAGACTGGCGAAGTGGAAAATATTACTCACCAAATTTGACATCGTCTATGTGACGAGGGCTGCAATGAAAGCCCAAGCACTGGCCGATCACTTGGACGAGAGTCCGGTCGATGAAGAATACGAACCATTGAGGACGTACTTTCCTGATGAAGAAGTGATGCATATTGACGAGTTGGAACTGACCGACAAGCCAGGTTGGAAACTTTTCTTTGATGGGGCTGCAAATATGAAAGGAGTTGGAATAGGAGCTGTACTTATTTCTGAAATAGGGCACCACTATCCTGTCACGGCTCAGCTTCGATTTTATTGTACCAACAATATAGCTGAGTATGAGGCATGCATTTTGTGTTTACGGTTAGCTGCGGACATGGATGTCCAGGACATTTTGATCTTGGGAGACTCGAACCTCCTGGTACATCAGATTCAAGGAGAATGGGAAACACGAGATTTGAAGCTCATACCGTATCGACAATGTTTGCATGATCTATGTCAAAGGTTTCGATTAGTGGAGTTTAGGCATATCCCAAGAGTCCATAATGAGGTTGCCGATGCTTTTGCTACCTTAGCATCAATGTTGCATCATCCAGACAAAGTTCATGTCGATCTGTTACATATCCAAGTTCGTGATCAGCATGCTTATTGTAATATGGTGGAAGAGGAACTTGATGGCGAACCATGGTTCCATGATGTCAAGGAGTACCTTAGAATGGGGATATACCCGGTTCAAGCCATAGGAGATCAAAAGAGAGCAATTCGACGGTTGGCAAGTGGATTTTTCCTCAGTGGAGGGGTGTTGTATAAAAGAACACCAGACCTCGGATAATTAAGATGCATAGATGCTAAACAAGCTACGACAATCATGACGGAAATACATTCTGGAGTTTGCGGGCCGCACATGAGCGGATATATATTGGCGAAGAAGATCCTTCGAGCAGGGTATTATTGGCTCACTATGGAGCGAGATTGTATCAGCTTTGTGCGCAAATGTCATCAATGCTAGATACACGGGGATTTGATTCACTCTCTCTCTGTCGGAATTGCACATAATGTCGGCACCGTGGCTCTTCATTGCTTGGGGCATGGACGTCATTGGGCCCATTGATCCAATAGCATCTAACGGGCACAGGTTCATTCTAGTGGCCATTGATTATTTCACCAAATGGGTTGAGGCTAAAACTTTCAAGTCTGTAACCAAGAAGGCGGTGGTTGATTTTGTACACTCCAATATCATTTGTCGATTTGGAATCCCAAAAGTAATTATCACAGATAATGGTGCTAATCTTAACAGCAATTTGATGAAAGAAGTTTGTCAGTAGTTTAAGATTGCACATCGCAATTCCACCTCGCATCGTCCTAAGGCGACTGGAGCAGTTGAGGCAGCCAACAAGAACATAAAGAAAATACTGAGGAAAATGGTAGAAAGTTCCAGGCAATGGCATGAGAAATTACCATTTGCGTTGTTGGGTTATCGCACCACTGTTCGTACTTCAGTAGGTGCAACTCCTTACTTGCTGGTATATGGCACTGAAGCAGTGATCCCTGCGGAAGTTGAAATCTCGTCTCTTCGGATTATCGCCGAGGCGGAGATTGATGATGATGAGTGGGTCAAAACCCGTTTGGAGCAGTTGAGTTTAATCGATGAAAAAAGATTGGCAACAGTATGTCATGGCCAATTCTATCAAAAGAGGATGGCAAGAGCGTATAACAAGAAGGTGCATCCCGGGAGGTTTGAAGTGGGGCAGCAAGTGTTGAAACGGATCTTTCCATATCAGGCTGAAGCAAAGGGCAAGTTCGCCCCGAACTGGAAATGACCGTTCATTGTGATCAGAGTATTGTCCAATGGCGCTTTATGTTTAACAGCTATTGAAGGAAAATGCATAGATATGGCTATCAATTTTGATGCAGTCAAGAGATACTATGTATGATTTCTTTAGTATAATCACTGATTGTTTGTACTTGGCATTATCTCGAAGGTTGAAATGACGAAGGCAATTTGTTCTACTATCTAAATACTTTACCCTTTGTTCACCCTTTTTAGCCCTATTTATTTTATTTTGTACCCCTCTTTTGGAATCAATAACCAAGAAGGAAGGAAAAGAGAAGAAAGAAAAGAAAAAGAAAAAAAATAAAGAAAAGGAAAATAGAAAAGAAAAATAATAAAAAATGAAAAGAAAAACTGTAACAACAAGGAATTTGGGTCAACTACGTTTGACCTGATTCCTCTTAAGGATACGTAGGCAGCTTCACGGCTCGGTCATAGGGAAATAAAAATCGAAAGATCTCCAAGCAAGAAACTGGGGCAGAAGTTTTGTTTGTAATAAGAAATTTGGTTCCAAAAGTTGTAATTCTAACCTATTGAATTTGGATGAGCTTTTGATACCCTTTTTCTTTCCAACCATATCCAAGAACCCATATTAATGTCCAAAGAAAGACCTCTTGATCAGTCTTCGAGAGGTGCCAAGTCAAGCAAGTAAGGATGATTCATACCAGGGGTAACACTCCGGTTTAAGCAAAGAAATGAAAAATGAGAGAGTCTTATCGGTGAAAACCCACAAGGGCACCGTAAGGCGACGGAAGATGAGAGAAATGAGAGAGTCTTAATGGTAAAAACCCTCAAAGGGCACTATAAGGCGTTGAAAGATGAGAGAAACCCAAAAATGAGAGAGTCTTACTGGTGAAAACCTTCACGGACACCATGAGCCGGCGAGGAATAGCGAAAAGGGCATGTGAGATAAGGCGGGCAGCAGAAATCCATCGACGCATCAAGCAGAACAAAGATGATGATTCAGCAAAGAATTGGGTTATGGAAATCTTGAGGCACGGAGCAAGATAGTTGTAAGTTGATTGAAATGAATAGACTGGGTTGATTAATCCGAAATGCACAACATGATCATTGGGATCGGTTATCCCATTCAGATACGTCTTTTTTCTTTTCTCAAATGGTCTTCTAAAGGGAGATCTTCTCTGTTATTTTTATCTTTTGAAATCACCATACCCTTTTTCTTTTGGCTAAGATTTTTCAATTATAAATTGATTCTAACAAATAAGAAGGAATTTCAAAGCTTACTACCAGTTTCCAACATGGTGCGAAGCGAAGTGTGGCTAGGACAGGCCGACGATGATATGATGAGATGCGAAAAGCGTCATTGGAAATCCAAATGATGGAATGGTCTAAGATTCCATGAAAGGAATGGGATCAGATAAGAAAGACTAGAAGTGGAAAGCAACAATTGGGAAGTTTATGGATAAGGAGTAGTCAGAGGGTCGAAAATTCTCGACCGAGTTCAAGGCAGTCGGACAAAACTGAATATGGAAAGGAAAGAAGGTAAAACCATCCCAAGCAGGAGTATCACATATAGGGCCAATTTTTCTTTGCATTTGAAACAGGGGCAGGAAGTGATGTTGATAGCGGAGAAAATTTTTGTCGAAAAGAGAACAAATACCAAGCAGCCACCAAACTGGGGCAAAATTTTTCTTTGTTTTGTTGAAGTTAGTTGAAGTCAGGCGTCCACCTGGAGAACAAGGAACAATAGTTGAAGATATTTAAAGTCAGGCGCCCACCTGGAGAACAAGGAGCAAATGTTGAAGATAGTTGAAGTTAGGAGCCTGCCTGGTGAAAAGAGGCATACTTTTTAAGTGTTAAGTCAGGAGCTCGCCTGGAGAACAGAGGTGTACATTTTAAAGTGTTGAAGTCAGGAGCCCACCTGGAGAACAGAGGTGTACATTTTAAGGTGTTGAAGTCAAGAGCCCGCCTGGAGAACAGAGGTGTACATTTTTAAGTTTTGAAGTTAGGAGCCCGCCTGGAGAACAGAGGCGTACCTTTAAAGTTTTGAAGTCAGGAGCCCGCCTGGAGAACAGAGGCGTACCTTTTTAAGTTTTGAAGTCAGGAGCCCGCCTGGAGAACAGAGGAAATAAAATCAAATTTTGAAGTCAGGAGCCCACCTGGAGAACAGAGGTAGTAAAATCAAGTTTTGAAGTCAGGAGCCCACCTGGAGAACAGAGGAAATAAAATCAAATTGAAGTTCGGAGCCCGCCTGGAGAATAGAGGTGTACATTAAGTTTTAAAGTCAGGAGCCCGCCTAGAGAACAGAGGCGTACCTTTAAAGTTTTGAAGTCAAGAGCCCGCCTGGAGAACAGAGGCGTAGCTTTTTAAGTTTTGAAGTCAAGAGCCCCCTTGGAGAACAGAGGAAATAAAATCAAGTTTTGAAGTCAAGAGCCCGCCTGGAGAACAGAGGAAATAAAATCAAGTATTGAAGTCAGGAGCCCGCCTGGAGAATAGAGGTAGTAAAATCAAGTTTTGAAGTCAGGAGCCTGCCTGGAGAACAGAGGTAGTAAAATCAAGTTTTGAAGTCAGGAGCCCGCCTGAAGAACACAGGAAATAAAATCAAGTTTTGAAGTCAGGAGCCCGCCTGGAGAACAGAGGTAGTAAAATCAAGTTTTGAAGTCAGAAGCCCACCTGGAGAACAGAGGAAATAAAATCAAGTTTTGAAATCAGGAGCCCGTTTGGAAAACCAAGGGAAAGCAATAACGGTCAGAAGAAGACGATTCAAGTTTTCAAAAAGAAAAAAAGTCAGGTTTCATAGGAAGAGAAGAAGCAGTTAGAATCAACAATCAGGTACTCGCCTCTCGAGAGGAAAACATCTCAGGAGTTCGATGCAAGACAACAACAAGGGAACCTCGGAGGAAATACAAGTCAACAAGGCAACAACAGTCGCAAGAACAAGTTTGAAAATAAATCTTTGTAATGCATAGATTATAGCTTAGTCTAGCTTCTTAATTTTGTCATGGTGTGATAAAGAGGTCAGTAAGCAGTATCAGCAGCAGCAGCAGCAGTAACAGTAAAACCACAGCTTCACGATAGTCCCAGCTACCAAAATTTCCCGAACTACATTGACCTGATTCCTTTTTATCCAAGGATATGTAGGAAACCTTTGAAAAAGAGGTTCGGTCAAATCTTTCAAAAATGCTTCACACGGAGTGTTCAAATGGATAAAAATCGCTCGTATCCGCTCACTGTCTTTGCGCAAAAACTCTTCGTGTTTACGGGCAAAGAGGGGCAGTTGTGAGCACGTGATTTTTGCCTCACACGAATCACTCCCAAAAATGCAAAATAAAACATTTTCTCCTTTTGTGTGCAATTTTGTGAACGTCGTAATATTTTCAACTATTGGTTGCATTTGTGTGCGCACGTTTATTTGTGTAAATTAATGGAAAGATACCAAAAAATATAGCATTTGCATTTAGGATTTTATTTTAAGTAAAGTTATATTTTACAAGAAAAACATAAAAAAATAATGCACTTTTCATTTTAGTGTTTAATTGTGTGATTTGGTTTTTAATTATTTGCGATAATTATTATTCGGAGTTAATTAGTATTTTTAAATTAATTTGGTTTTATCATATTTAGGTTTTAATTTTGAAAAAAAATATAATAATAATAATAATAATAATAATAATAATAATAATAATAATTAACAAAAGAGAAGGAACTCAGAATTGAGCCACTCATTAGTTTTTTCCCCCTGGCCCAATGAAAAATCCGGTTAAAACCAGCCCAAATTTGTCCCACACCCGGTCCATATCAGCTCATCTCCGAGATTGGTGAAACGACGTAGTATGGCAGTAAAACTACGTTGTTTCAATGTCAACAAATCTCAGCTGCCCATCTATCCCCATCCAACGGTCCACAGCTTCGCCCATAACCCATATCCAGCCCCGACCCGTTCAATCAGGGACCGATCCAGCCTCAAAGACGTCTAAATGACACCGTTCCAATTAAGTGATTGATCCAGGCCGTTGATCACAATTGATCTAATGGCCTGAATTCAATCTCCCACCCCGTATATAAGTGAGTAACAGACCTCGCCCCCCTCAGAACCCCCCCCTTCTCACCTCTCTCCTCTCTAACTGTGACGACCCAAAGGGGTCGTCACCGTATTTTGCCCTTTTTCCGTGCTTCCGAGGCCTTGGAAACCTCACTTTTGGTTTCCTCAATTTGCGTGCGTAGTCCGAGCGCGAAGCCGGAAAATTTTTATGTTAAAATATATGAATTCTGTGAAAAATTTGAAGAATTATGATATTAATATTGATATAGTTGACTTTGGTCAATATTTTGGGTAAACGG
>MU753266.1:0-14440 GCA_026770625.1 Nicotiana glauca | reverse complement strand
CATTCAGACTTGTTTGTAGTATTCTATAGTAGTCTGTGAGCTAGTGACACCAGATTTTGGGTAGTGATGTGTTTCAAACTTTCGCATTTTTATATAATTTTGTTAAACTTAAAGTCTTCCGCACCTATTTAATTATTGTTAGAATATTATATTGTTGAGGTTGGATAGAGAGTGTTTAATGTTTGGCTGGCCTAGCTCCGTTAGTAGGCGCCATCACGACGCCCGATGGTGGGAAAAATTTGGGTCGTGACACTAACCCTAGAGACCCTTGTATTCCACCACCTCACACCACCGTACTCCGCCAGCCGAAAATTGCCTACGGCGATGGACGGTAGCCAATCCCTTCCAAAAATACACCACAAACTCCTCTCAACCTCCCCATCTCCGATCCACCATTAGTTTTTTTCGAATCCCAGCCTAGCTCCTCGAATAATCAAAACCCTAACAGTCCCTCCGTCATGTACGGCGACGCCACCTCTGATGGCCACCAAAATTACACCCCTAAACTACCATCACCTCCTTATCCCAAATACCAACTCCGCTTCCTTCGAAAACCCCTACAACATGTAGAATCATTTCCTAGCCATGAACCCTAGTAGCCGCTACCATTCCCCACCGCCTTCTGGTGGCGGCGCCACCCCCAAACCGTCCCAAACTATCACCACACAACCACCTTGATCCCTCTCTTTCTAAAGCCATGGAAACTTGCCCTCGAATTAAATCAGGATGGGTCGGATTTCAAATTTAGGGTTCGAACCCTAAAACCTCAAGAGTCTCAATTCATTTAAGCTAATTTTGACTTTGACTATGTGTTCTTGATAAGAACACACAGTTAAAGTCAAGATTGGTTTAAAACGGAAGGTTCGAAGGTCCCCTTCAAATTTCAGTTGAGTCAGTAAGTTCCTTGTATCATTTTATATTTTATTTTTCAGTCTCTTCTTCTTCTTCTTTTTCTGTGATTAAGCTTAACTGTGAATATGAATTAGGTCATAGTTAAATTGTTAATTCAGTTCGATTTAATTCCTATCTTTGTGAATACTGATTAGTCAAATTTTAGAAACAGTTTTAAATGTTAAACCTTTTGAATGTTACTCATTTCTGGTTTTGGTAAAAAAATGTTGGATTTGAATTGATCAATTAGACCCAAGTTCTTCCCAGATTCATGGGCTCTGAATTGGTTCATTTTGACCCATTTGTGGTGACAAACATGGGTGTTCGTGGGGGTTAAATTGGGTAGTTTAACCTTAGGGGTTTCATTTAGGGATCTGCCAGCAATTAGTGAGGAACAATAGCTGAGTTAATTTAATGTGCACTAAGCTAATGGACAAAATAAAAATTGGAAAAGGGTACTGTATTGGAAATAACACCAGTCTAGTGCCCTTTTAATGAGTTGGAAGTCAGAAACAAGCATTGGTTAATGAAAAAGAGTTAAGGGATGCATGTGCTAAGGGAATATACAGGATTAAAAGTGAAAGGTTTGAATAAAAAAGGATTAGTTCTAGTCTTTAAATACGCACATACACATTGAGAGGACGAGGCAGACATTAAGACATTCGGGGATTCAAACCCTGAGAGAAAATAGAGAGAAAAGATAGCATTGAGTAGAAAGAAATCTGATATACACTGAAGGAATAGAAAAAATTAGAAAAATCAAAGGCAGTTAAAGAATTTCAGGAGGATAACATTGTTTCATTGAGTTCTTTTAGTATTTTCAAACTTTTCCAGCACTGGTGCAATTTCTGGTAAACTAGCATCAAAAAGAGTTTAAAATCAAATCTGATTTAAGGTCTATTGGTCGATTGAATACTTGAAATTAGTATTTGGGTAATTGTATCTCATTTGTTGGGTTTTAACTGGTCTGCTGGTCATCTTCTGGTTCAATTCCTGTTGCTGGATTCTGCTGCTGCAACTGATTATTGCCCTCACTTTGTTTTCCTTGTTGCAATTTCCAGGTATTTGTCAATTCCATGGACATCACTTAAATGTAGTTTTGGAGTTTGAACCTGAAATATGAACAAACTGGATTAGGGTTGCTGTTGAATTCTCACTACTCTCTTTCAATTTCATGCCTAAGGAGTATTATTAGTTTAGAAATAGCTTGGTCGAGTATATTCATAGCTGAATAGAATATGATCATGTCTATAATCATCTTATTGCTAGGTATACTTGTTGAGTTCTCTGTTTTGGAATTAGTTTTGGATTGAAATATGGAATGAGTTATGGTTTATGTTATTTTGGGATGTAGGTTTGAACTAACAGATCTGTAAAAGGGGCTTTCAAGGATACTCATAATGAATGTGTGCAGATGCAACACTCAGTATTCTTTTTTTGTTGAACCTAAACCATTTGTTGAAGTTTTTCTTTTAAGAATATAGTACTTTGTTTGCTGGTAGAAACTCCTATGGAAATTAGATATTGAATAACCAAGAACCAGTAGTTATTGTGATTTTTGTGCAAGAGTAATGTGACTAGATGTGTTATTATAAGTTTGAATTTATTAAATTTCGTTGCGTATCAGAATTGAAAATCACGTTTGCTTGCGAGGTAAAATCATTATCGGACATTAGCTAATTGGTTATTGATAAGTAAAGAACGATTCCCAAGTTTACCTGCATGTGTTTTAGTCTCATTGTTGTCCTTTGAATTCTTTTGCAACTTCAAATCTTGTTCATATTTTGCGAGGGTTTGATGTTGAGCCTTGTGCTCATCAGCCGCCAGGCCCTGAATTTGGGCTCAATCATGAGGCCCAATTCTGAAAGTTCTTGGAACGAAGTCCAGGCCTTTTCTTCGTTGGAGCATTAGTTTGTTGGTATTACTTCAAGTATTTCTCATTTTATGAATTAATTTTCCCTCATATAATCCATCCTTGGTAGTTGAAATAGAACCTTTAATCATATCTAGTGTCAATAAATTAGATCATCAACTGGGTCGAAGATGAGCAATATAAGATGATACAAATAATTTAAGGCCCTTCATGACTTTAGTTTGAATTCCCTTTTAAAATAATTCGAGTGGAGTCATGCCAAAAAAAAATTGCAATTGCATGGCCCTCGCTTTAAATTAATCTTGCTTACCCTTAGAAATCGAGGCGTGTCGTTTAGTGAATTCTCATGGCCCTCGCAAAGTTATCAATGCGTTAGTTGCTTTAGGCGCGCGCTTTAATAATCTTACCTTCCTAAATTCAGGTGTGCATTTCATGTGACCCAAATTCGAGTCCCAAAACGTTGAATAAAATGTGTCGAGGATCCGGGTATATTTCATGTGACGTGATCCAAAAATATGTTTTAAACGACGTTCAATTTCCTTAAAATTAATTAAAATCGGTAAATAATTTAAATTTGCACATAGGTTAAACATGTACTAAAATCAGATACTTAAGCCAAATGTAACAGTTGAGCGACCGTGCTAGAACCACGGAACCCGGGAATGCCTAACGCCTTCTCCCGGGTTAACAAAATTCCTTACTCAGATTTCTGGTTCGCGGACTGTTAAACCGAGTCAATCTTTTCCTTAATTTGGGATTCTAAACCGGTGACTTGAGACATCATAAATCTCCCAAGTGGAGACTCTGAATCTTTTAATAAAATGAATCTCATTTCAGTTGTCCTTTAATTGGAAAAACTCCATTTATTATACTCCTCTCTCGGTGGTGTATAGTGAAAAAGGAGGTGTGACAATGCTCATTTATGCTCTTGAATCAGATTTCTTTCTTTTTTGTTTCAAACCTGCTATCATATTTGTTTTTTTCCTCATGAGACTCTAAAACAGACCTTTGAGGTTGTTCCAATGGCTTGCCCTCTCATCTCTATGTCTGATTCGATTTGAAACCCTAGGATTTGGGGTTTTCTTTGGCAAATTTGATTTGGTGTTTGGACTAGGGTTCTGCATTGGAACCCTGGACTCTCACTCACTATGAGTCTACAGACTGAACTTGTATCCCTTTGCTTATGATCCTGAATCTTTCAATATTAGACTCTTTTCCAAGCAACATGATGACTCCCTTTGTTTGATTTGTCTGCTTTATATATGAGAAATTCTTCTTTAAAAAAAAGGTTTTTCCAACTAATAATTGATTCTCAATTCCTTTAATGGGGTTTGACTGATTGTTACTGATTTTCTCTAATTGAACCATCTTTGCCTCATCCCGACTTGGTTCATTCGAACAAAACCTGCCACTTTGATTTTACCGGCTGTTTGATTGATTTCCTTTCCTTATTTCACATAAACCGTGTACCATTGGATTTTTACCTTAAATAACTTCTATGTATTTACCCTTTATTGTACTGCTTGGAAAATAATTTGGATTAACTCTTTCCTTAATCGTCTTTACCCGTTTGAAATCAGAATCCCTTAATTAAAGGAAGATTGATTTCAATGATATTTCCTTACCTTTTCTTTCTTGTTTGCTGCACTATAAAAGGGGCACGACCCTTCTGCACTTGGACAATTTTGAACCTTCAGTTCAACACGCATACTCTTACACACACTCTCAATTTCAATACTCTTTTAATTCTCTACTCTCTTCTGAGATCTTTTGTACTGCTTGATTACAACTTGGCTTTTTCAAGACTACTGTTTTACTTATTTATTTCTCTGAAACTAGTATGTCTCGATTTTGATTTCAGCTTCTTCCCTATGTGTTTACTTTACAGTTTCTACACTCTTCCCTACTTTGTTGTTCATGTTCTGTATTAAATATGCTACTCTCACTTTGTGTTTGCTGTTTGTTATGAATCCCCCATACCCACACTCCCTTCTATGTGTTTGAGTTAAGGCTCATGGCCTGGCAATATCCAGATTGTTGCCCAGGTCTGAACCTGATCCTCAATGGATCCTAACTCCTAATTGCTGGGTATGACCACCAGCCTATCATGGCCTTCCCTAACTCCCCCTTTATGCACTTACACTTACTCTTAGACTCTAAGTTCTACCCCCTCCTATGAGCCTTGCCTTGGGACCTTGAGTTCCCTCTGAATTTGGACATTTGATGGCAGGCCCTTCCACACTGCACTTTAATTCTGCAACTTATTTGGGTGTAAGCACTGCCTGAAGTTCGTGAAGCTCCTGGGAACTTTGACACACCCAAAAGATGAGAAAGGCTTTGGAAATCTGATCTTTGAAAGTTGGTTTATTTCATGTTTCAGACTAGGTGTGAGCACGTGATTTTTGCCTCACACGAATCACTCCCAAAGAATTCAAAACAAAATAATTTTTTTCTTTTGTGTGCAATTTTATGAATTTTCGTGATATTTTCATCTATTGTTTGCATTTATGTGTGCATGTTTATTTGTTTAAATAAATAAATCAGTACAAAAATAAGTTGCAATTGTGTTTAGGATTTAATTTTTCTTGAGTTAAGTAGTAAATTACCTGTTTTAAAAAAATAAAAAATCAAAAAAAATAAAAATAATAACACACTTTGCATTTAAGTGTTTAAGGTCAAAATTGTGTGATTTTCTTTTAACTTGGTATTTAATTATTTGTGATAATTATTATTTAGAATTAATTAATATTTTTAGGATAATTTGGGCAAGGATTAACTTAGGTTTGTATTTTTATTTTAATTAGAATTTTAGAAAAAAAAAGAAAAGAAAAGAAAATAGAAAAGGAGAAATAGGAATTTTGGGCCAGTTTAAACTAAATCCTTAAGCCCAATTCTTTAAAACCATCCCAATTCACCCACCACCCAAGACTGAACCAACCCGACCCGAGCCGACCCGACCCAACCCGGATCCAAATCCTATAATTAACCTAGACAAAAAAAAAAAGCCAGCCATCCCTTCATCTTCTCCAAACCCCTCCACCCTCTGAACCAGACTCCATTCCGGGTCTCCTCCAGAACAGCCGCCGCCGGAACTCCACCAAGAACCCTTGAAGCCCGTCGTCAACCAGCCTCCAAACGTACCCCCCCCCCCCTCTATCTCCGCCGCTTCTGCTCCTTCCCAGTCCAACGACGCCCCTAACTTAATCTTCCTTCAACATACACACAACAAACAAACCTTAACAGAACTAGGAGACCAAGGCGAGCAGCCACCACCCCAACGACTCACCCCTCTCATAAGGACGCAGCAACAAATGAAGGACCCCTCCCCATGGCTGCTGTTGTCGCTGAATTTCACCACTGGTTGACAGGCAGCCTTGTAAATTCGAAATAGGGGAGAAAAAAGATCTGAAATATAGTGAGAGAAATAGGGAGGAAGAAGAAGAAGAAAGAAACAGAGATAGAAAATAAGAGATAAAAATTCTGAAAGTAAATTGCTAAAGAGAATAACTATTTCATTACTTTTTTTGTTTGCGAATTCAGAAGTTTTCTACTATTGAAACAAGTTCTGAATTGCTTAGAGATTGAAAGAAGATTGAACTTGGGCAGATTCTACTTTTCCATTGGTTTCCATAAGCTGTTTTTATCGTTTGATTAACCAAATCTGGGCTGACAGCTGCTGTTACTGCTGATATCTCACCTTCTGTTAGTTTTGTTATTCAATCTCATGTATTCTCAACACCATGGACATCACTTAAAGTGTAGTCAAAGTTTGGATCTGAAATTTGATTATGTACTGATGATATTCATGTTAAATTTTCTTCCTTTTCATTTCAGCCTCAAGTATACGTGTATTAAATAGCATTAAGATTTCTTTTATTTTAAAACTAGTATGTTAAGCATGAGTTAATAGTCATAACATGAGATGTTAATAGTAAGTAATTTGATTATTCTATTTAGCATCAGCTTTATTGAAATAGTTGTAGGAGAAAAAGTGTCATGGTTTGTGACGGCAGTAATACTTAAGTTGGTTTGAATAATTGGTTGAATATTTGAGTGTCATGTGACTAAGCTGGATCTTGCACCAATTGTTTGATAGTTTAGTCAAAAGTTTAGTTTCTATATTATTTTGCTTTTGATAATAGTACTGCATTATTTTGGTCAATTTTTGTTGCTATTGATTTTCATATCCTTGTTAGCTCACACAGAATATTTTATTATCTTTGGCTTTTTAATTGTTTGAATGAGTATATGCTCTCCTTGTATTTAAAACTCAAAGTTTAAAATAAAGGAGGGGTTAAAAAAGTGTCCAACATATTTTAGAAAAAGTATAAAAAAAAACGTTGTGCTTTTGTTTCTGTTGTTGCAAGACAGAATTTTTCATTTTAATGTTCTCTTTTGTGCGCTTTTTCTTGTACTACAAATTTGGTTCAAAATAATAAGAAGTCGGTGCATTTGTTTGGGGTTGTTTCTTGATCTGGATTTGAGGCGAAATAATCAGTATTTAACAACCAGCTGATCTTTGTTTTAGCTATTGAATGAAAGATTCGTAGTGATTAGTTTTAAAAAAGAATATTTTTTTTCCTTCAAAATACATGTAACACTAATTATCTAGATAACAGATATTCTGCATTCTTATTTTAGTTACCCATTTAATGACTTAAAGTATGCATTCACATTTATCATGGAATGATGTGATGTACTGATTAAGCAAAATAGTTCTGGTCATATGTTCTTCTTTTTTATTTTTTGTAACTTTCGTACTTTTCACTTACTTTAGATTATCTTTGTTCTTCTTTGCTTGGTTGTTGATTTTATATGTTCGTGTGGATGGTGGAATTGAAATGTTTCTAATGACTAAATTAGGCGCAACAATCTTAATAATGATTAATAAGTGCGATTGTGGTTGCGTATACGTTCGCGTAACATGACCATAATCCTAAAAGTAATTCGGAGTATGCGTTCGCGCAACTTCACTCAATCTTTGCTTAATAACAAAATAGGTTACAAGCCTTTAATTATTTTAATTCGTAAGTTCATTAAAACCACACTTGGCCTTTTAGTAATTTCGTAGGCTAGATAAAAAATAATATTTTGTAGAATATCCTTTAAGGCCGTTTAACACAACTACATTTCTAAAAAACAAAACCGAAGTATTTGTTCGCGCAACCTCGGCCCAAACACTCTTAATAATAACTAAGCGTTATTGATTATGGACACGTTCGCATGACACAATTTTTGGACGCGCCCAAACAGGCGGGTATACGTACGCGTAACCCATTTCAAGATAATTTTCTCAAATTAAAAGTGGTGAAAGAAGCAAAAGCACATACGTTTTAAAATTAGTAATTTAATAATTTCATAAGCCAAGTATGATCAAAGCGACCGTGCTAGAACCACGGAACTCGGGAGTGCCTAACACCTTCTTCCGGGTTAACAAAATTACTTACCCGAATTTCTGATTCGCAGACTGTAATAACAGAGTCATTCTTTTCCTCGATTCGGGATTCACACCAGTGACTTGGGACACCATAAATCTCCCAAGTGGCGACTCTTTTTTTAATTAAATAATCTCGTTTCGATTGTCACTTCAAGTTGGAAATAACTCCCTTTATTATACCCCTTCCCGGGGTGTAGGTAAAAAAGGAGGTGTGACAGCTTTGGCGACTCTGCTGGGGACGAACCCAGAATCTCTTGTTCAGGGTTCAAGAATTCGAGCTTGTTTTATGATCTTTACTTGGCTTATTTATTGTTGATATTATTGTATTTTTGTGAACCTTTGTGCTAAATGATATATGTTTACCGCTTTAATATTGTTGAATTATATATAATTGTCTTCTTACGCCACCCTTTGAGTTTTTTTTAAAAATGGTGCATACATTCGCGTAGCCTACTTTTCTAGAAAAAATAACCAAATAGAGCGAGGTTGGGCAAGCAACAATGCCGGGCAGACTTTAGTGCTCCCGGTACGTCGCCCCCTCCTCGGCCCCAAGTGTCCGCTCGGGTACCCCATGTCTAGACCAAAACCCTAGGTTTTTAAACCTAGAATAACATAGCCTCATGCCAGATCCCTAGTAGGAGCGCTTGTTTGCATCACGTGCATTTTGACTTAGGGAACTCAACAGAGGGGTTGGGTCTGTCTAGGACAGGTGTACCTGAAATATAAAGACGAATATGATGCATCCTACTTGCTGCTTGTGCATTCATTTGCTTCGAATTTGTATGTTGACCGGCTTATAAGGAAAATTTAGGAAAATAGCAGTATGAGGGTACAGAGAGTTAATCGCCTGTTTTGAAAAACAAAAATGTCCAAATAGTGTTGAACTCTGCCCAATTTTTTGAGAAAAAAAAATGTTTCAAAAGTTGTTTATCTGTTTTCCAATAAAATGAAAAAAAAAGTCATATTTTCAAAAATAGCTTGATTTAATTGCCAATGAAAAAAAAAAGTTGTGTTCAAAAGAAAAATAGTTGGTTTTAATTACCGAAAAAAAAGGTTGTGTCTTGCTTTCAAGAATAGTTTGTTTTATTGGGCAAAACTACGTAAGTTTGATTCTCACCGGATGTGGGATACGTAGGCAACCCATATCGGGTTCAACTATTCTGAAAAAAAATATTATTAAAAAAAAATAGAGAATTTTTTTTTTATATAGGGAAAATAAATATCGTTGTTTTGCCATAAGTGAAGGTAATTCTTGTCTAAAATAGCCTAATGTCCCCAAAAGGACACCGAAAGGCTATTTTTATGAGAACAACCGTCTTTGGTCATTTCTCAAAATCTTTGGCCTGTTAGCAAACACAGCTTTAAATATTCTTCGAAGTTCTGAAAGGACGTATTGACAAAATCAGATATTTTGTGAAAGTTTTTAAGAAACAGTGATGATTTAAATAAAAAGACTGTATTTATCAGTCAGAGTCTGTTAGTCTATTTTTAGGCTGTTTTGATGTTAGAGTATTTTGGGGTCCGTTAATCTTGTAATAAAATGTGGCATTGTAATAAACACATTTTTTTTATGGAAAAAATCCCAAATTTTCTTTTTAGTCATTTTTTCACTTATCGGCCAGAACTACGCATGGTCAGATTCATGCGGGGTCATGATACATAGGCAATCTCCATAAGATTCGACCACAACTAAAAAAAGAGTGTATATAAAAGAAAAAAGAAAAAGGAATGAACCAAAGAAAAGTCGGGATGATGCAAGCAACCAAGCAAATGCATAATAGAAATGGTTAACTGCTTAGGTGCATTGCATCCCTAATGTATGTTTGCATATCTATTAAAAGCCCAACCGGGATGAGCCGTTTTTGTTCCCTTTTGACATCTTCATTCCAGGAAGGTGGTTGGTTGGTGGTTATCAAAGTAACTACTCTCCACAACATAAAGCCAACAGGCAATGGCGGATAACAACAAAATTGGGCTGGTTGATACCTATGCCCAAAAGCAGTTGGTTGAACAGGACACAAGCTTGGCGGATGAGGCAAGAATGTTACGACAGCACGTAACAAACATGTATCAGGCTTGGATGGTTGGGAAGGCACCACCACCGCCACCACCTGGTTTCTTAGTGTTGTCCTTACCGAAACTTTGGCATCTCCCAATCACCCCAGTACCTCCACTACTCTTCCTCCAAGTTCAGAGAAGCTGAAGAATACAGAACAGGCCTTAAGGAACGTGCAAGGGACGGGAGGCCAAGGCGTCATGTCTTACCAAGAGTTGTGTACACTCTCTGACGTCCGCCTGCTCGCAAGGTTTAAAGTACCAAAATTCGGCTTAAATGAGGAGTGTGAAGATCCGGTAGTCCATTTGAGGGAATATTGCAAGCAAATGACGAATGTTGGAAAGAGAGACAATTTGCTAATGGCATACTTCAGAAAAAGTTTGACTGGAGCAACCTTGGAATGGTATAATCGTCAAGATATCGGTAAGTGGCATACATGGGACGACATGGCTCAGGATTTTGTGAGACAATTTCAGAATAATACAGACATTGTCCCCGATCACTCCTCCATATTGAAAAGAAACCTAAAGAAAGTTTTAGGAAGTTCTGGCTCAGATGGAGTGAACAAGTTTCTCGGGATAATATTCCCATAAAAGAAAAAATGTTGTAGAGCCTCGCCAACGACAAAGTCCAGTGGTCGTCCTTGCAAAACACCCTCAGCCTCCATATCGACCCCGTGGATATCCTTTTAATTCTCCCGACCACTACTTTTCTCCACAGAACCCCCTAAATCGTACATCACTTCCCAGATATCCTGTCCATGTTGCACCACCATATGCTCCACATCCCCGAGGCTCGCGATGATCTGCACCGCTACCACAAATGTCTCATCAAGCATATCAACAACCTGTCCGCAAAAGATTCCAACCAAGGCCAGAGTACAAAATAAAAAGACTACTGGAGAAAGAGAATGCTTTCGTAGAATCTTATGCAAGTTTGTTGAAAAGCTAAAACGTTCTGGCCTGATTAAGCCGCTCCTCGGTTATACTCCAGACCCACGTGCAAAAGGCTTTGATCCTACTATACGATGCTTGTACCACTCCTATGTCCAAGGGCATAACTTTGAGAATTGTCGTTCTTTAAAGAAAGAAATAGAAAGAATGATTCACGAAGGGGTAATTGTGATCAACAACAATAACAAAGAACGTGTGAATCCTATTGGAGATATATTGACTAAAGTTGATGATATTAAGTGGATAATGGTCTTGGAAATATTGATACAGAAGTCAGTGGCTAAGATATTGAGTTTGGTGATTGGAAAGACGCTCCATTTCTTGGTCAACCAGAGAGGAGTTTTGGTGGCTGATTTTGTTTTCATTTCTGTTATCCAGGTTATTTCAGGGTTGTAAGATGGATATGGTCTTGTAAATCAAATCCTTCTATCTTTTATTTTTTCCATTTCCTTGGGTTATAGTATCTCATTTAGCATTGTCTAGGTTTGTCCTAAGGGTTATACCCCAGTTTATTCTGCTTGTTTCGTTGTACAAACTCTTTCCCCGTCTGTCTAAAGCAATTCTCTATTTTTTGTTATTTCTAGTCAAATCTTCTTTTGCTTAGTTCTCTCCTCTTTATAGCTCATTTATGTCGACTCTAGTGACATGACATGCACGCATAGTTCTAGGCCTAATCCATGAAGCAATTGGGAAGATGATAGGGGCACTTAAGGGAAATAAGAACAGATTAAGATAATTTGAAGCCCGAACCATGTAAAACTGGGGCTGATAGAACATAAAGAAACCTTATGTTTCATGCCGCATCAGTTTGAAATTAAAGACAAATTTGCCCAAATTGGCAAGGGTCGTTCATGATAATAAGAGTGAGAGTGTTGCCCAATGGTGCTTTGTATTTAACAGATGAAGAAAGAAAATGTGTGGATATGGCTATCAAGTTTGGTACAATCAAAGGATGTTACGAATGTTTTCTGTGGTTTGTTTAACTGTGTTGTTTGTACTTGGCATATTTTGAAGATTGGAACGACGAAGGCATTTTGTTCTGCTATCTAAACACTTTATCTTTTGTTACCCCTTTGAGCCTTATTTATTTTCCTTTCATACCCTTATTTTGGAATCAGTAGCAAAGATAAAAAAAATGCAAGCATGAAATATAAGTAAAGGAAAAAGAGAGAAGAAAAGAATGAAAAAAAAGAGAAGAAAAAGAAAAGAAAAACAACAAAACAACAAAAGGAGAAAAATGAAGAAAGAAAAGAAAGAGGAAGAGGAAGAAAAAGAAAAGAAAAATCACAACAACAAAGCAATTCATATGGTGTGAACTACGGTTGACCTGATTCCTTTAAGGATACGTAGTCAGCCTCACGGCTCGGTCATAGTCAAACAAAAATCAAAGATCCCCAAGAAAGAAATTGGGGCAAAAATTGTGGTCGTTGTAAAGAAATCTGGTTCCGAAGGTTGTAATTTTGAACCCAAATTGATTTGTTTTGAGACTTTAATACCCTTTCTCTCTAACCATATCCAAAAGCCCATGTTACAGTCCTAAGAAAGACCTTCCAATCAGTCTTTGAGAGATGCCAAGTCAAGCAAGTAAAGGTGAATCATATCTGGGGCAACACTTCGGTCCAAACAAGGGAAATGAAAAATGAGAAAGTCTTATTGGTGAAAACCCTTATGGGCACTATAAGGAAATGGGAGCTGAGAGAAATAAAAAATGAGAGAGTCTTATTGGTGAAAATTCTCAAAGGCACCTTGAGGCAACTGTAAGTCAAGAGAAAGACCGAAATGAGAGAGGCTTGATAGTAAAAATACTTTAGAGATTGTGAAAGATGATTAACGGCGGAGAATCAAAGTCCAGTTTCACGGTTTAAGGGTACCACAAGAGCTGAACATCGGAATTACTTAACAGAATAGGCCACAAGTGCATGTCACGATCATTAGAGTTGGTATCCACGTCCTATAGGTTCCTACTTTGTAGTTTTCTTGTTAGGAATCATCTTCTTCCTTTGTCCTTTATTCTATTCCTTTTTCTTGTTCATTTCTTCTTCCCGAGTCTGTCTGGTCAGAACAAGTGAGAAATGATTTCAAAATTTTCCATCAGCTTTCCAATTGCACGAGATGAGATCTGGCCAACACATCAAACTGTCCTAGGTCCGAAAAGAACAACAAGCACGCTGAGCTGGTAACAATCAAAATGCGTTGGGATTCATACAAAATACCAAGCTTTGGTCCATATCAATTCATTGACAATGCAGCAGAAGGAGGGCCAGGGTGAATGAATCAAAGGTTATAGAACGGTTGGACCAGCGACAAGAAAGATATTCCAAGCAGAAATCAAAGGTTATAGACCTCAAGGCCAATGGTTTAAATCAGGAAAGAGCGACATGCGTGCTAAAGTGGGTAACACGCAATATGCTTGGGGATCAGATGAAACACAAGGGTTGGGCAGATATCGGTCCAGGGGCAATACAACAGATGTTTGGATTCAAACAAAGAGAGGTATTTCTGGGTTAAGGTTTATAAAGGAAATGGTTAGCCAAGGAGCTAGCAAGGTCTTCGAATGGAAATCAGTTGCCATGTCAAGAAAGGAGCAACAAACCTCAAGGCCAAGGCTAGTGGACAAGTCAATAAAGAGTAACGTATATACAGAGTGGGAAAAATGGACGTGATTTGGGATTCATGTGAGACAAAAAAAGGTCAGAAAGATGTCGGTTCATAAGCAATGCAACAAACAGAAGATATTGAGTCCAAACAAAGAAACGACATTTCAGGGATACGGATGACAGAGAAAGTGGTTAGTCAATAAACAGGCAAGATCTGTGAGAAGAAATCAGCTATCATGGGAAATATATGGGGTCAGATAAGAAGACTAGAAATAATAGTTGGGAAGTTTGTGACTAAGGAGTAGTCAGAAGGTCGGAAGATTTCAAGCAAGTTCAAGGTAGTCGGACGAAGCAGAGCATAGAAAGGAGCAAAGGAAAAACTATCTCCAGCAAGAATATCACAACCAACCACCACATTTTAAACTGACGAGATTTTTTTTTCTGTGATTGAAACAGGGGCAGAAAATCTTAGTTGTTTCGGAGGAACCCACTGTAAGGAAAGGCAAACAACAAACAGAACGGGGAAGACAACAAGTTTTAAGGAAAGCAATTTCGAAGTAAGTGTAAGCACGTGATTTTTGCCCTGTATGAAAATAACTCCTAAAAAATAGACGAAAATAATTTTAATTGATT
>MU753260.1:311797-334421 GCA_026770625.1 Nicotiana glauca | reverse complement strand
CAATCGTATCTATACACAATTGATTTAATATCATCAATACTACTCAACAAACTAGTTCAAATGGCCAAAAATAATATTTCCAACATTCTGCCCCAATTTTGCAAAACCAACCCCGGGCCCGCTTGATCAAAACCCGAGGTTCAAACCAAAATAAATTCACCCATCCTCCCACGAGTTCAAATATACAATTTGTTCTAGAATCGGACCTCAAATTGAGGTCAAAATCCCAAATTTTATGAAAACCTAAGTTCTACCCAAAACCCCCATTTTTACCCATGAAAAACCTTGAATTTAAGATGAAAACATGATAGATGATGTTAAAGATTGAAGAAATTGAGTAAAAGTTGACTTACAAATGATTTGGAGAAGAGGGAGTTCGTGAAAAATCGCCAATGGGTATTTTGGGTTGTGAAAATGTGAAAAATGAAGCTGGAAATCGTGATTTACAGGTCTCTGTGTTCGCATTTGCGAACAGGGGTTCGCAATTGCGAACCCCGACCAACACCTGGGATTTGAGAAACAAGCTTCGCATTTGCGAAGCTAGGCCAAAACTGGGAAGCTCGCATTTGCGAACAAAATGTTCGCATTTGCGAACTCAGCACAGCCTAGGGACCTTCGCATTTGCGTGAAAAAATGTTCGCATTTGCGAACTCAGCACAGCCCAGGGACCTTCGCATTTGTGAGCAAAATGCTCGCATTTGCGATCCATGCCCAGGCCACTCAGGCTTCGCATTTGCGATCAGGAACTCGCATTTGCGAGAAAATCTTCGCATTTGCGAAGATATCAGTTGGGGAAAAATACCAGCTGTGGTAAACTTCAAAAATGCTCTCGTGACCTATCCAAAATTCACCCGAGCCCTCGGGGCTCCAACCAAATATGTACACTGACTCAAAAATATCATACGAATTTGCTCGCGCGATCAAATTGCCAAAATAACATCAAAATCAATGAATTGAGCCTTAAAACTCAAGAAATCTTTCAAATTTCATAAACTTCAAAATTTCAAATTTAAGGCCGAATCACGTCAAACGACGTCTGTTTTCAACCAAACTTTACAGGAAGCGCTTAACCAATATATATGACTTGCCCCAGGCGTCGGAACCAAAATACGAGCCCGATACCATTACTTTTTGATTAAATTTCAGTTTCATTTTCCTTAAACATTTTCAGAAAATAATTCAATAGAAAAATTCTTTTACCGGGGTTCTGGACCTTGGATTTCGATTCCGGGCATACGCCCGAGTTTCATATTTTTCTACGGACTTTCTGAGACCGTCAAATCACGGGTCCCGGTCCGTTTATGAAAAATATTGACCAAAGTCAACTATATCAATATTAATATCAAAATTCTTCAAATTTTTCATATAACTCATATATTTCAACATGTAAATTTTTCCGCCTTCACGCCCGGACTGCGCACTCAAATCGAGACAACTACAAATGAGGTTTTCAAGGCCTCAGAAGCTCGAAATGCCTGAGAAAACAAGTAATGACCCTTTTCCTTGTCGTTTTTTGATTTGTTCGGTAACCTAGATTGTACGAATTATTAAGCTAAACTTCATAGCCCTTTAGTCGGTCCCATTTATTCTTTTGAATAAAACGACACAAATTAACTTGTTTATAATTGAGAGAGTTTTTTCTCCTTTTTTTTTTTTTTGGCATGACCATTTGGTGATTGGTACTGATGGATTATAATAAGCAGCAGAATCAATTTCATTATAAAAATCACATGTAATTTAGACAATTAGTATAAACGGAATTTTACGGGTTACCTCTTGAAGTGTGAACACGGCTCTTTAGTCATGTGAGCCTTCAGTTTCATATCGTCTCGTTGAAATCTCCACCACCCGCACGATTACGATCTCCGAACGTTCCATGATCTTCTACTCTGTTACCCAAATAATATACGAAAATAGAAATTTCGTGTGGGCGAACTTTTCTACGAAAATAGGCTGAAAATTT
Organism: Nicotiana glauca; assembly: GCA_026770625.1. Lineage (NCBI taxonomy): Eukaryota > Viridiplantae > Streptophyta > Magnoliopsida > Solanales > Solanaceae > Nicotiana > Nicotiana glauca. The sequence continues at coordinate 332,458 of MU753260.1, read as the reverse complement.
CAGCCCCCTTTTTCTCTCCTCATCTATGTGGAAAAACTTATGTATTTATAGCACAAGTTTTAAGGATTAAAATCCTTTTCCAAAACCTGTTATGTTTTCTTTTCCACCAGAAAAGGAATCGTTTATTTCATATTATTTAGGCACAGCAGGGACCACATAATTTAATTAACAAGGCTTCACATTATGGAATTAATTTACAATTTTCGAAATTAATATGCACCATAATTAATTACGAATTATTCCACTAAAACTTCATAATTGCACTCCTTATTCAATTTCGAAATTCATCAATTAAATTTTATTTAACCCCAAATGTTAAGATTCAGATAATAATCAAATAAATTAAATTACTAACAATTTAATTTATTGATTATTTCCTTTAGACTTTCACTTAACTTATTTCATGTGTCGGATACGAAATCCGCCGGCCGAGTTTACACATGAAAACTTACAAGCTTTTATAAAGGTGTATCATCAATCTCTAAACCGAGACATGGATTCCATCACTACAAAAAAATAGCTTATTTGCAAAGGGTATTTTCACGTTTTGCGGCGGTCAGTGACCCCCGTTATTTGATATCACGGCGGTCTTCAAAACCCCAGCTGTAAAGTTCGCCGCAATCATTTTGTGGCAGTTTTTTAAAGCCCGCCGCAACCATTTAACGAAGGTTATTTTTCGGCGGTTTAACCCCCAAAAATTAAAATTTTAATCAATGCACAACTTGTAAAAAATATTCAACGGGGGGTGAAACCGCCGCAAAATAATCATCTTGCGGCGATTTCAACCTCCGCAATATATTTTCAAAATATGAGAAATCTATTTTCGGGGTCGGCTGTGATGTTGTCCTAATTGATGCAGTCTGATATGCTGCGGGCTGGACTGAAGGTGTTGGTTGAAAAAATGATACCAACTGCGGCGTATCATCAAGATGTGAAGGTGTTAACACAATTGTTGATAAAGATTGTACAACACCTTGTGAAATAGATGCTGGTTGAACTGACTTTTGCAAGTTTTGATAATGCTTGGCCCTTGGCATATTTGGAATAAATAAAATAAATTAACTATGAACATGAGGGAAGTTTAGTCTTTATACTAAATTTAAGGCATAAAGCTAACCAACTATTGGATATCTCCTGGCCAGGGTCTAAGAGTAGTCACAAACAATCTCAATGGCAGACAATCAGCACACTGCACATGCAATTCCCTCCAACAACAGTCAAACAATTTCTGCAAGGAGGAAAAATAATTAAGTAGAACCTCACAAGCCACAGATTTCATAGTTGAGAGACATGTTTGAAAAAAGAACTTAAATGCATTGTCTAGTTTAACATCCACAAGCATAATTAATTCACTTCACAGAAGTCATTTCAATCACCAAATTTTGGTAACGCTTGGCCCTTGTACAAAAGTCATACAATCACCATGCTAGTTGCTCTACAGAAGCAATGAGATTTGCAATTAATCACTTTTGAAGTACCTAATTAACAGAATCATAGATGAATATATACTACTAAACTAAGAGTACTACAGGAAATAGCAATGTGTTTCTTGGCTTTCTCCATTATTATCATTCAACAAATGAACCAACGCTAAGGGACTTTATTGAGAGGGGATGCAATGGTCTGAATGAGTTTATAACTAAATTCATTTCCATGTAAAATAAGTTTCATCACAATCTAAATTCAGATTTTTTTAGGAAAAAATTATATGCCACGGATTGACCATTAACTTTATGGTCTGAATGAGTTTATAACTAAAGTAGTAATAAGCTACTGCAGTGATGATACATCTTTTTTAGATACAGAAATAGCGCTTGAACACCATAGGATCTACCTTGTAACTTCTTCACCGTTCTAATTTGTCTTCGAACAGCCTTTCTTGAAGAAATTTTAACACAACCGATGTGTGAAAGGTATAAACCTACAGGATTAGGTAATCCTGTTTTACAGATCTGAAACTACTTCATTTGCTAAGCATATGTATCAGAAATGTTCATGATTCAGACTTATTGTACCATCATTAAGCTAACAGAACGACAGGTAAAGTAAAATGTTATATAGATCCAATAGTGCTCTCTGTGTTTAAACAGAGTATCATATTTATCAACTTTAGATATTATCAGATATCCAAAAAAGATAGTAAATTGAAGCTATTATAGATTGTACCACAGCCTAAACAAGAAAACATGAAATAGCAATTAAGACACAATTCCTTAGTGCACGACATCACTCTTCGTGTGTTACCACTCTTCCTCACCCAAGCAAAAATTACAGTTAAGGGGGCAAGAAAATAAGCCGGATAATATAAATAGGGGTCCAATAAGAACTCAATAATATACAATAAAATTTCCAGCAAGAAATATATCAACAATTCCACAAATATTTCGGCGAGGGAATAATTCAATGATTCTTTCTTTTTCTTTCATTCTTACTCAGTAATTCAATCTTTAAGCACCGCTTTCCCTTTCCAATTTGGTTCCAAACCAATTTTATCTATACACAGTTAACTTAATATCATCATAAATACTACATGAATGAATTTGAATGCATAAAAATAAATTTCCTAAAGTTTCGCTCAAAAAGTCAAAAATGCCCCCGGGCTCACGTGGTCAAACCCGAGGTTCGAACCAAAACTCGATCACCCATTCCCCTACGAACGTATATATGCAATTTGTTTTAAAATCGGACCTCAAATTGAGGTCCAAATCCTAAATTTTATAAAAAACCTAGGTTCTACCCAAAATTCTAATTTCCTCCATGAAAATCAGTGATTTTAAGTTGGAAAACATGTTAAATGATGTAAATGATTGAAGGAATTAAGTAAAAATCGACTTACAAATGATTTGGAAAAAGTGTTGTCCTTGAAAAATCGCATATGGGATTTGGGTCTTGGAAAAATGGTGAAAAATGGTGAAAATTTGACTAAGTATGAAAAATGGAGGTTGCAGATATGGGAATTGCGAACAAGGTTTGAGAATTGCGAACTGGGAATTGCGAACAAAGTTTGGGAAATGCGAACAAGCCTGGGAATTGCGAGAAAAGTTTGGGAAATGCGAACCTGGTAATTGCGAACAAAGTTTGAGAAATGCGAACAAGCCTGGGAATTGCGAGAAAAGTTTGGGAAATGCGAACAAAGTTTGGGAAAGGCGAACAATCCTGGGAATTGCGAGAAAAGTTTGGGAAATGCGAAGCCTGCATGCCTGCAATTCCTTAAGTCCAAAATTTCACTATGTGGCCTATCCAAAACTAATCCGAGCCCTCGGGGCTCCAAACTAAACATACACACAACCTCAAAAATATCCTACGGGCTTATCCGTGCGATCAAATCGTCAAAACAACATCATATACATCGAATTAAGCCTCAAAATCCATGATTTCTTCCAAATTTCATAAAACATCAAATTTTTCATTTTAAGTCCGAAACACGTCAAACGACGTCTGTTTTCAACCAAATTTTTGCAGAAAGTGCTTAAACCACATATAAGACCTGTACCGGGCGTCGGAACAAAAATACGGGCTCGATACCATTACTTTCTAATCAATTTTTATTTCCAATTTCCTTAAATATTTTTAGAAAACAATTTCATTCAAAAATTCATTTCTTGGGCTTGGGACCTCGGAATTCGATTCCAGGCATACGCCCAAGCCCCATATTTTCCTATGGATCCTTTGAGACCGTCAAATCACATGTCCGGGTCCGTTTACCCAAAATATTGCCCGAAGTCAAATTTATTCATTTTAATATCAAAATTTAGCATTTTCACACAGAATTCATATTTAAGTTTTCCAGCTACGTGCCCGGACTTCGCACACAAGTTGAGGCGACTATGAATAAGCTTTTCAAGGCCTCAGAAGCACGGAATGGGTAAGAAAACAAGTGATGACCCTTTGGGTTGTCACATTCTCCACCTCTAAAATAACCGTTCGTCCTCGAACGGACAGAAGAAGAAAGTACCTGAGTCGGGGAATAGATGGGGATAACGGCTCCGCATATCATACTCGGACTCCCAGGTCGAAGCCTCAGGAGGCTGACCTCTCCACTGAACAAGAACATAAGGAAATCTCTTGGATCTCAGCTGACGAATCTGCCGGTCTAGAATAGCTACCGGCTCCTCCTCATAAGACAAGTCTTTGTCCAACAGGACAGTGCTGAAATCTAATACGTGGGCTGGATCGCCGTGATACCTCTGAAGCATTGATACATGAAAAACTAGATGCACGGTTGATAAGCTAGGCAGCAATGCAAGTCTATAAGCCACCCCTCCCACTCGATCAAGAATCTCAAACGGACCAATGAACCTAGGGCTAAGCTTGCCCTTCTTCCCAAATCTCATCACGCCCTTCATAGGCGACACTCGGAGCAACACCCGCTCACCAACCATGAAAGCTACATCTCGAACCTTACGATCTATAGCTCTTTTTCCTAGACTGAGCTGAACGAAGCCTTTCCGGAATAATCTTGACCTTATCCAAGGCTTCCTGAACCAAATCTGTACCCAACAACCGAGCCCCTCTCGGTTCAAACTGTCCAATCAGAGATTGACACCGCCTACCATATAAAGCCTCATAAGGATCCATCTGGATACTCGACTGGTAGCTGTTGTTGTAGGCAAACTATGCTAAAGGGAAAAACTGATCCCATGAACCTCCAAAGTCAATAACACAAGCTCGGAGCATATCCTCCAATATCTGAATAGTCCGTTCTGACTGCCCGTCCGTCTGAGGATGAAATATTGTGATCAACTGTACCTGGGTGCCTATCTCCCACTGAACTCCTTTCCAGAAACACGAGGCAAACTGCATACCTCGGTCCGAAATGATAGATACCGGCACACCATGTAGACAAACAATCTCCCGGATATAAATCTCCGCTAACCTCTCGGATGAATAGGTGACTGCCACAGGAATGAAATGCGCTGACTTGGTCAGCCTATCAACAATGACCCAAACTGCATCGAACTTCTTCAGGGTCAACGGAAGTCCAGTAATGAAGTCCATAGTGATCTGCTCCCACTTCTACTCGGAAAGCTCAATTCTCTAAAATAAACCACTAGGCCTCTGATGCTCATATTTAACCTGTTGATAGTTCAAACAATGATCCATATATTCTACAATGTCCTTCTTCATTCTACGCCACCAATAATGCTGCCATAAATCCTGATACATCTTTGCTGCGCCTAGATGAATAGAATACTGGAAACTATGGGCCTCCTCCTGAATCAACCGATGCCCATCCACATTTGATACACAAATTTGCCCTTGCAATCTCAAAACTACATCATCATCTAATGTAACCTGCTTGGCATCTCCTCGCTGCACCGTGCCTCTTAGGACACACAAATGGGGATCATCAAATTGCCGATCATGGATACGCTCCAATAATGAATAACAAGCGACCGTGCAAGCTAGCACTTGACTAGGCTCAGAAATATCCAGCCTTACAAATCAATTGGGCAAAGCCTGAACATCCAAGGTAAGCGGCCTCTGACTGACCGGAATAAAAGCAAGACTGCCCATACTGGCTGACTTCCTACTCAAGGCATCGGCCACCACATTGGCCTTCCCGGGATGATATAAAATAGTGATGTCATAATCTTTCAACAACTCCAACCACCTTCTCTACCTCAAATTAAACTCCTTTTGCTTAAACAAGTATTGAAGACTCTTGTGATCAGTGAACACCTCACATGCCATGCCATATAAATAGTGCCTCCAGATCTTCAATGCGTGAACAATAGTTGCCAACTCCAAATCATGTACTGGATAGTTCTTCTCTTGAATCTTTAACTACCTTTAAGCATAGGCAATGACCTTGCCATCCTGCATCAACACTGCACCAAGTCCAATACGGGAAGCATCATAATAGACTGTATAAAGCCCTGAACCTATGGGCAAAACCAATACAGGTGCAGTAGTCAGAGCTATCTTGAGCCTCTGAAAGCTCGCCTCACACTCGTCTGACCAACTGAACCGGGCACCCTTCTGGGTTAACCTGGTCATCAGGGCTGCGATGGATGAGAACCCCTTCACGAACCGACGATATTAGCCTGCCAATCCCAAGAAACTCTGAATCTCTGTAGCTGAAGTGGGTTTAGGCCAGTTCTTGTCTGCCTCAATCTTCTTCGGATCAACCTGAATACGCTCTGTGGATATAATATGACCCAGAAATGCAATTGAACTCAACCAGAACTCACACTTTGAAAACTTAGCATATAACTGACTTTCCTTCAGAGTTTGAAGAACCACTCTAAGATGATATTCATGCTCCTCCTAGCTGGGGAGTATATAAATATGTCATCAATGAAGACTATCACGAACAAGTCTAAATAAGGCATGAACACTCGGTTCATCAGGTCCATAAAAGCTGCTGGGGCATTTGTCAACCCAAAAGACATGACCAAGAACTCATAATGTCCGTACTAAGTGCGGAAAGCTATCTTAGGGGATTCGGATGCCCTAATCTTCAGCTGATGGTAGCCAGACCTCGAGTCTATCTTTGAAAACACCTTGGAACCTTGAATCTGATCAAATAAATCATCAATCCTTGGCAGTGGATACTTATTCTTGATTGTAACCTTGTTCAATTGCCGACAATCAATGCATATTCTAGTCGAACCATCCTTCTTCTTTACAAACAACACCAGCACACCCTACGGCGACATACTGAGTCTAATGAAACCATTCTCAAGCAAGTCTTGCAACTGCTCCTTCAACTTCTTCAACTCTGGCGGGGACATGCGATATGGCAGAATAGAAATGGGCTGGGTGCCCGGAACCAAATTAATGCAGAAATCAATATCCCTGTCGGGTGGCATACCCGGCATGTCTGACGAAAAAACCTCCTGGAACTCACAAACCACGGGCACAGTATCAATAGAGGGAACCTCAGCACTGGAATAATGAACATAGGCCAAATAAGCCAAACACCTCTTCTAGACCATACGCCGAGCCTTTATATACGAAATGACAATGTAAGTGGAATGACTAGGAGTTCCCCTCCACTCTAAACGAGGCAAATCTGGTAAAGGTAAGGTCACAGTCTTGGCTTGGCAATCCAAGATAGCGTGGTACGGGGACAACCAGTCCATCCCCAATATAACATCGAAGTCAACCATATCTAAAAGCAACAGATCGACACGAGTCTCAAGACCCCTAATCACCACAATACAGGAATGATGAACTCGATCAACCACGATCCCACCGATGTAGACACATAAATAGAAATACTCAGTGGATCACTAGGCAGAACCAGGTACGGTGCAAAATAAGAAGACACATACAAATACGTAGACCCTGGATCAAATAGCACTGAAGCCTCTCTATCACAAACCAGAATAGTACTTGTAATAATTGCATCTCAAGACTCAGCCTCTAGCCTAGCTGGAAGAGCATAACATCGGGGTTGCGCCCCACCACCCTGAATCATATCTCTGGGAAGGCTTGCTGTTAGATGGCCTCCATCTCTGGTGGTCTGAGCTCCACCTCTATGACCTCTACCTCCATCTCTAGCACCTCTACCCCCACCTCTAACTGGCTAGGCAGGCTGTGGAACACCTGGTGCCGGTACTATGGCACGAGAACCCTAATGTTGAGAACTACCCGGTGCTCGAGGGTAAGATCTGGCAATGTGACCAGGCTCACCACAAGTATAACAAGATCTCGGGTGCTGAGAAGACTGGGACTGACCCTGTCGGCCTGAATGACCACCTCAGAAATTCTGAAGCGGAGGTGCATTGATAGGAGTTGTTGGTGCGCTGTAAAGTTGCTGATCAGAATAGTATGTCTGAGAACCACGACCACCTGAAGTACCGTGGGAAACCTAGATAGCTGACTTGAAGGGCCTGAGATGATGGCCTCTGCCATATGAATCCCTACCTCCAGACGAGGTACCATTGAATCTGCCTGAATGACGGGGCCTCTTATCCGACCCATGACACCCTCCCTATAACAGACCATCTCGACTCGGCAGGCCACATTGGCCGCCTCCTGAAAAGTGATCTCGCTCTCGACCTCCTTGTCCATCTGAAGACGAATCGGCTGAATAAGACCATCAAAAAAACTCCTCACCCTCTCTCTCTCGCGGTGAGGAGTATGACAAGAGCATGGCGAGTTAGAGCAATAAACCTGGTCTCATATTGAGTGACCGTCATGGAACCCTGTTGAAGGCGCTCAAACTGCCTCCGAAAGGCCTCTCTCTGAGTCAGGGGGAGAAACTTCTCCAAAAACAACACTGTGAATTGCTCCTAAATCAATGAAGGAGAACCGGCTGGTCTAGCTAAGCAATAATCCCTCCACCAAGTCTTGGCAGATCCAATAAGACGAAAGGTAGCAAAATCAACTCCACCGGTCTAAACGATCCCCATGTTCCGAAGAACCGCATGACAACTATCCAAATAATCCTGGGGATCCTCAGTAGATGCACCACTGAATGTAGTAGTGAAGACTTTGGTGAATCTATCCAGCCTCCACAAAGCATCGACGAACATAGCCGCTCTATCGCCGAGCTGAACTGCTACACCCGGCTGAACTGCCATAGATGGCTGAACCACTGGAACTTGAACCCGGGGAGCTACTTGCTCCGGAGTGCGCGTAGCGGGAGTTTGAGCTCCTCCACCTCCAGCTTGAGAAGTGGATGGTGCTACATGAAGCAATCCTGCTCAGGTGACACTCTCCATGAGGCCCAACAATCGGACTAGAGCATCCTGAAGAACTGGGGTAGCAATAAACCCCTCTAGGACCTGAGCTGGGCCTACCGGAAATGTTGGGGCTGGAACCTCCTCCTCGAAATCAACCTAAGGCTCCGCCACTAGTGCTGCGGCCCGGGGCTGAGCTCTGCCCCTGCTTCGGCCTCGCCCCTTGCCCCTAGTAGGAGCTACCTGGGGCTCGGACTGCTGATCAGTAGATGAGGAAGCGCGTGTTCTCGCCATCTGCAAAAGAATAGAGTAGAATTTCAATTAGCATTGAGAAACCAAACCGTACGACAAGAATGAACAAATGTGAAACTTTTCCTAACTCTGCAGCCTCTGGGGGATAAATACAGACGTCTCCGTATCGATCCCTCAAACTCTACTACGCTTGTCCATGAGTTGTGAGACCTATGTAACCTAGAGCTCTGATACCAACTTGTCACGATTCGAATTTCCTACCCTCGGGAGTTGTGATGGCGCCTATTAGAAGGAGCTAGGCAAGCCAACTCTTATCTACCTTTTTCCTTATCAATATTTTTCTTTTAAAAATTTAACAATAGTAATATAAATATAGCGGAATAGTTTAAATGAGCGGAAGACTTAAGTTAATAAAACTAATAAAATACGAAAATTCAAGATAAACCTCTACACAAGAACTGGTGTCACATTACTCACGAACTACTAAGAATACTAAACATAACCGTTTGAAAGAAATATAAAACTATTTGTCTCGAATACATGAAATAACAGACTAAAAATAAAGCTGGAGGAGACGCCGGACCTGTGGACGCCTGCAAGGATACTTCAGTGTCTCGCTGGTCGAAATGGTAACACTCGCGCTACTGCTGCTGCTGCTGTCTGAAACCTGTATCTGTGCAAAAGAGCACAGAGTGTAGTATCAGCACAACCGACCCCATGTGCTGGTAAGTGCCTAGCCTAAGCCCGGCGAAGTAGTGACGAGGCTAGGATCAGACAACCAAGTAAACCTATGCAATTCATCTATATATATATATATATATATGTGTGTGTGTGTGTGTGTGTGTATATATACATACAACAAGGAAGTACAGGAAACAACCAGTCAATGTGGGAAGGGAACATGCTGTGGGGAGGTAACAATATTAAATAGAGATACTAAATAATAAAGAGCCAACAAGGTCATAACATCAACAATTATCAAAAGAAATCAATATTTGCACGGCATCACCCTTCGTGCTTTTACTCTCTTCCTCACTCAAACAATATAAAATAAAGATGTACACGGCATCACCCTTCGTGCTTTTACTCTCTTTCATCATAATATAATCAATAGATATCAATACGGAATGGCACATCGTACGACAGGCATCACCCTTCGTGCTTTATACTTTTCCTTCACAATAAAAAACAATGTACGGTATCACCCTTCATGTTTTACCACTCTTCCTCACCCAAGCAACAATCACAGTTAAGGGGGCAAGGAAATAAGCTGGATAATATAAATAGGGGTCCAATAAGGACTCAATAATATACAATAAAATTTCCAGCAAGGAATATATCAACAATTCCACAAATATTTTGGCGAGGGAATAATTCAATTATTCTTTCTTTTTCTTTCATTCTTACTCAGTAATTCATTTATAATTTGAGCCAACGCTCCTTAAATATTAAATATCACAATTTCCTTCACATACTCTTCACAATATATAGAAATCATCATTTAGACATGGTGGATATAGCATAATCCAAATATTCATAATATAAAGAATCACGGTCATACTAGACACCAATTTATAGATACTCGTTACCATGTCTATAAATCGTCCTCGACAATTAGCAAATAGCAATTAAGACCCACTCCTATTCCCTCAAGCTAAGGTTAGACCAAGCACTTACGTCGAAGTTCTATAGCCAACTCAATACATAAGCACCGCTTTCCCTTTCCAATTTGGTTCCATTCCAATTTTATCTATACACAATTGACTTAATATCATCAATAAATACTACATGAATAAATTTGAATGCATAAAAATAAATTTCCTAAAGTTTCGCTCAAAACGTCCAAAACGCCCCCCCGAGCCCACATGGTCAAACCCGAGGTTCGAACCAAAACTCGATCACCTATTCCCCTACGAACGTATATATGCAATTTGTTTTAAAATCGGACCTCAAATTGAGGTCCAAATCCTAAATTTTATAAAAACCTAGGTTCTACCCAAAATTCTAATTTCCTCCAAAATCAGTGATTTTAAGTTGGAAAACATATTAAATGATGTAAATGATTGAAGGACTTAAGTAAAAATCAACTTACAAATGATTTAGAAGAAGTGCTGTCCTTGAAAAATCGCCTACGGGGTTTGGGTCTTGGAAAAATAGTAAAATATGGTGGAAATGTGACTAAGTATGAAAAATGCAGGTTGCAGATATGGGAATTGCGAACAAGGTTTGGGAATTGCGAACTGGGAATTGCGAACAGGGAATTGTGAGAAAAGTTTGGGAAATGCGAACCTGGTAATTGCGAACAAAGTTTGGAAAATACGAACAAGCCTGGGAATTACGAGAAAAGTTCGGGAAATGCGAAGCCTGCAGGCCTGCAATTTCTTAAGTCCAAAATTTCATCCTATGGCCTATCCAAAACTCACCCGAGCCCTCGGGGCGCCAAACTTAACATACACACAACCTCAAAAATATCCTACGGGCTTATCCATGCGATCAAATCGCCAAAACAACATCATATACATCGAATTAAGCCTCAAAATCCATGATTTCTTTCAAATTTTATAAAACATCAAATTTTCCATTTTAAGTCTGAAACACGTCAAACGACGTCCGTTTTCAATCAAATTTTGTAGAAAGCTCTTGAATCACATATAAGACCTGTACCGAGCGCCGGAACAAAAATACGGGCCCGATACCATTACTTTCTAATCAATTTTTATTTCCAATTTCCTTAAATATTTTCAGAAATCAATTTCACTCAAAAATTCATTTCTCGGGCTTTGGACCTCGGAATTCAATTCCGGGCATACGCCCAAGTTTCATATTTTCCTACGGATCCTCCGAGACCGTCAAATCACAGGTTCGGGTTCGTTTATCCAAAATATTGACCGAAGCCAAATTTATTCATTTTAATATCAAAATTTAGCATTTTCACACAGAATTCATATTTAAGCTTCACGGCTACGCGCCCGGACTGCACAGAAAAATTGAGGCAACTATAAATAAGTTTTTCAAGGCCTCGGAAGCACGGAATGGGTAAGAAAACAAGTGATGACCCTTTGGGTCGTCACACAATCGTTGGCGAAAATTTCAGAAAAAAATAGGGAAAGATAAAAATAAAGGAGCACCTTTTTTTTAAGGCTAGCGGAGGTTTCAAAACGCCGCAAATTGAATTTTGGTGCGGAGGTTAATAAGACCCCCCTAATTAGATACAATATGTGGAGGTTAATAATAACCCCGTATTAAAACCGCCGCAAGTAGACTGCTTTTTTGTAATGCATCAACTAACTATTACTTCGCCAATGTACATTATTATTGTCTAATTTACCAGGCATATTTACCCACAAAAGAATCTCATAATTTAATAAATCAAAAATAATAATAATATGCATAGCTAATAATAATTATATCAAGATTAAGAGTATAAGTACATTCAATGGCTAGAGAGTTTATTTTATTGAGTTTGTATAAAATACTTATCTCTACTTGGTCCGTTCAATACACACAAAATATACTAGCTCAAGAAGTTAGAATTAAACCATTCCCATAATCAAGATAAATTATATTTAATCTTGTACTACAATCATTCGTGATGGTTTGTCCAATTCTATCATTAGATTGTGAACTCAAACTTTAATACTTATAAGAACCGATGATTTAGTCTTCCTTGTATAAGCTAAACTCTATACACTAAATCATCCACTATATAAGCAAGTGGCACAGACTAATATCTGATCTATTCAAAACTTTATTAAAATTGAATGAACAATTATATCATAATAAATACTATATCTAAACCAAACCATGATTAATAGTATATATCCCAACAGGTACTCCATACTCAGTGACCCGATTAATCTAGGTTCCCCATATAATCGAGAGTTCATACTACTTCGCCCGAATCTCCTTCACCGAAATTAATCCAGGTTGATCCATATAATCCGAGTTCGCCCAAAAGAGGCTTCAGCCGAATTTTCTTCATCAAAATTTACACTATATATAAGGTTAAATTTATATTATCACAGATATACACTCATATATATATATATGATAAATCCTCTTAACTTACTTGCGTATGTAATGTTACGCGACGCCTTCCTGAATTTCCTTGGAAGGGCAACGTAAGGCTAAGCAACTGATGTCAGTGCAGTTGCTGTCCGCCAACTGAGGTCCCCGCCGTGCGCTAGACTAGATTGTCAGTGCCGCACGGGAAAACCAATGTCAAGAGTAATTGAGAGAACAGAAATGAGAATTGAGAATGAAAGAAAGCTTGATTGCATTAATGAAAGCTATTACAAAAAGCAAGGCGGTGTCGAGGGGGAGAGACACCAGTACAGAGAATTGTTGCTTGCTAGAAAGTTTTGATTGCTTGATCCCCCCTAATAATGCTTAAAAAAAATAATCCAAAGCTACACGACTAGACTTGACTAAACTAGGGAAACATAATGGAAGTACTTGAAATAAAACTACTCTATATTTACAATGGAAAGGACTTAGTTTTCTACAAAGCAGAAACAGGTCCGTTGTCAGCAGCAGCGTCTTTGGCATCACGGTCGGCGCGCGCGGCATAGTCTGCGCGCGCAGCATTGTTGGAATCTGCCTGCGGCGGGGCGCTGGCGAGGGATATCAGTGGGGCGACAGAGGCACCTGTGCGCTTGTCACTTGGCGCGGCCAAGACCACGGGGCCGTCCATGGCGCTAGGCATTGAGAGGCTTGCTAGGACGCCACGGGGCGCGCCCAAGGGGTCATGGGGCATGGCTGGAAAGCCGCCCATGACATTATCCCCCACCTGAGTTGGCGACGTCCTCGGCGCCTTACTGGCAAAATAATCTTCAATGAGGTTCTTGTAGGCTTTGAGGTTTGTCCCCCTCTCCCAAGTATTCTCTTCTGCATCACAGCCCTGCCATTTCACCAAGAATTCTTGGTGATCTTTCCTTGAAGCATGAATCACTCTGTCATCAAGGATAGCTTCAACACGCCTTTTCCCGGTTGAATTGGGACCCCGAATACTGGGTATTGTAAGCTGGCTCCTTGACGGATCCTCCGTGTCTTCTCGAAAGGGTTTCAGAAGACTGACATGGAAGACAGGATGAATTTTCCACCAAGCTGGGGTATCCACCCGGTATGCAACTTTCCCAATGCGCCTCTCAATGGACAAGGGTCCAATATATTTTTGCAATAGGCGCGGGTCATGGACTCCCGCAAATAAGTACCGCTTTGGGATCTTGACCATCACCTTGTCTCCTACTTGATATTCAACAAAGCGACGCTTTTGATCAGCATGCCTCTTCATCCGCTTTTGGGCTTTGACAAGATAGCTCCGCACTATCTCCAGGTTCCGCTTCCATTCTTTTGAGAAGCTAGCCGCTCGAGGAGACTTAGCCATGTTTGGTGCATTCACCGTGTGTGGGAGTAGAGGTTGTTGTCCGGTAACAATTTCAAAAGCGCTTTTGTTTGTACTAGAGCTCTTTTGTGAATTGAAACACAGCTGAGCAGCATCTAGAAGCTTCACCCAATTCTTCTGCGATCCGGTTACAAAGTGGCGGAGATATTCCTCCAACATACCATTGAACCGCTCCGTCTGGCCATCAGATTGCGGGTGGAAACTTGAGCTGTGACTCAATTTTGACCCAAGGCACTTGAAAAGTTGGGTCCAGAAGTTGCTGGTGAAGCGTGAGTCACGATCACTAACAATATCTTTGGGTAGACCCCAATATTTGACGACATGAGAGAAGAAGAGTCGAGCTGTCTCTTCTGCTGACATATATTGTGGGGCTGCAATAAAGGTGGCATACTTGGAAAACCGGTCTACCACGACCAAGATAGTTGTGAGATCTCCGACCTTGGGTAATCCGGTGATGAAATCCAGAGAAACACTTTCCCAAGGTCTCTTTGGGACAGCTAGTGGTTCCAAGAGACCCGCTTGTGTCAAGCGGTCTGACTTGTCCTTCTGGCATACTAGACAAGTCTTCACATACTGAGCCACATCATCGGCCATTTGAGGCCAATAATAAGCACGATGAAGTAGTGCCATGGTGCGTTCTTCACCGGGATGGCCAGCCCACAGAGTATCATGACATTCTGCGAGAAGAGTTCTCCGCAGATCTCCTCCTTTTGGAACATAAAGTCGGTTCCCTTTGACTTTCAGGAAACCATCTTCCACGTAGAACTGGCGAGTCTTGCCCTGTCCTACCAAATCAACCAAATACTGAGCAGCGGGATCCTTTATGAGTAGATCCTGTATTTGGTCCTTGATGGAGGTGGCTACTTCGCTCCCCCTTAGGGTGGCGAGTAGGCACACCGATGCTAGGTCAGCTCTTCGACTGAGTGCATCAGCAACATGGTTGGTCTTTCCACTGCGATACTCCAAGTTGAAGTGGAATTCCGCTAGTAGTTCTTGCCACCTGGCCTGTCGACCGTTCAACTTTGGCTGGGTCATGAAATGACTGACCGCTGTGTTGTCTGTCTTGACCACGAACGGGGTTCCCAGCAGATAGTGCCTCCATAGGCGTAAGCAATGTACGACGGCCAATAATTCTTTCTCATGGGCGGCATAGCGTCGTTCTGCATCTTTTAACTTCCGACTCTCATATGCAACGGGGTGCCCTTCTTGCATCAAGACTCCACCAAGTGCATAGTCGGATGCATCTGTTTGTACCTCAAAAGGCTTGGCCAAATCAGGAAGAGCCAAGACGGGACTACTAGACATAGCCGCCTTTAATGCGCTGAAGGCATCTGCTCTCTTTGGTCCCCAATCCCAAGGTGTGACCTTCTTGAGAAGTTCTGTCAATGGCACAGCGATGAGGGAGTAGTTCTTCACAAACCGCCGGTAGAAGTTGCATAGGCCAAGGAACGCCCTCAAGGCATGGACGTCCTTAGGCGGCGGCCAGTCTATGATGGCTTGGATCTTCTGTTGGTCCATCTTGATGCGTCCTTCCTCAATGACATGTCCGAGGAAGTCAATTTGCTTTTGAGCAAAGGAGCATTTGGAGAGCTTGGCATATAGTTCATGTTCCCGCAGCCGAGCTAGCACCTTTCGCAAGTGTATTAGGTGTTCTTCCAATGTTTGGCTATATATCACAATGTCATCCAAGTAGACTACCACAAATTCGTCAATGTACTCTCGGAAGACTTGGTTCATCAGGGTGCAAAATGTGGCCGGAGCATTAGTCAAGCCGAACGGCATGACCATGAAGTCGTACGACCCATATCTCGTTACACAAGTCGTCTTGTGCTCGTCGCCCTCCGCGATCCGAACTTGCCAATAGCCTGTCTTGAGGTCTATCTTAGTGAACACCGCTGCACCACCCAGTCTATCGAACAAGTCTGCCATCAAAGGAATAGGGTACTTATTCTTCACTGTGATTTTGTTTAAAGCTCGATAGTCCACACACAGTCGCAGGCTGCCATCATGTTTCTTTTGGAATAGAACAGGGGACCCATATGGGGACTTTGAGGGTACAATGATCCCTGTATCTAGCATTTCCGTTAATTGTCTCCGAAGCTCGGTGAGTTCGGGTTGTGACATTCTGTAGGGCGCCCGGGCAGGTGGCTTTGCGCCCGGCACCAACTCAATTTCATGGTCCACAGTGCGCCTAGGCGGGAGTCGCTTTGGCATGTCTTGTGGCATGACATCTTCAAACTCCAGTAGTAGCTCCTTCACGGGTTCAGGAATGGCACCCGAGGAGCGTTCTATATCTTCAATGCAGAGGGTCGCCAGGAACGTAGGTTCATTCCTTTTGACTCCCTTCTTCAGCTGCAGGGCCGAGATGTTTTCAACGGCCATCTTCATGGGAAGACATGGGATAGTGCAGGGCTTGGCCCCATTGGTTCCCATCATCAGTAGCATGTCCGCAAATGGTACAGGCATGGTGTTGGTTTGCCTTAGGAATTCCAATCCTACAATCAACTCAAAGTCGTCTATGATCACCACTCGCAAGTTGAACTTTCCTTCGTAGGGGCCAAGCTTCACCGGTACTTCTTTGGCTATTCCACCCACTGGTTGGGGGGGTGAGTTGATAGCTTTGACACTACCTTTGCCTTTCCCTACAACTAGTCCAAGGCGCTCCACCTGAGTCGATGCCAAGTAGTTGTGGGTAGCACCCGTGTCTATCATAGCCCGAATAGGCTTGCCATTCACTTTCATCTCAACGAACATTAAAGTCCTCTCCTGTTTGGGAGGAGTCTTTTCGTTCGCCTTCTTTTTCCCCTTCTTCATGACTGGGTATGGGTCCTTCTTCTTGCGAATACCAGCACTGGTCTCTGCTAATGCCTCAGAGACGGAACCTACAATTGCATTGAAGGCACCTACTGGTTCAGTCTGATCCGCATCGTCTGAGTCGTCATCCGTCCCATCATCAATAGCTTGATGGGCATTTATCTGTGCATGTGGGCACTCATTGTTCCAATGTGGTCCGCCGCAATGACGACATCCTGAAGGGGGTTTTCTCCCCCTGTCATTGTTGTTTGAAGCAGCACTGTTGCTGCTGGAGGAAGGAGCTCTAGATTTGTTTGAGTTCCGATCTCCCCCACTTTTGCTTGGACCACCACTGCTAGGCTGGCCCCCTCTGAAACCTGTTCGGGCAGGCGGTTGAGGCCTGTCCTTCCGAGCTTCCATTTGATAGTCCCCAAGACATTCAGCTGCTTGGATTGCCTTGGGAAGGGTATCTACCCTTTGTCTCTGTAGCTCCACACGGGCATAAGGTTTCAACCCTTCCATGAAAGTGAAGAGCTTGTCCTTGTCCCCCATGTCGCGTATGCTTAGCATGAGTGCGGAGAATTCTCGCACGTAGTCCCGCACTGATTTTGTCTGACGGAGCTCCCGTAGTTTTCTCCTTGCATTGTATTCAACATTTTCGGGGAAGAACTGCAGGCGAATAGCGGCCTTCAGTTCTGCCCATGTTGCGAGGGCATCTTCACCGGCTTTGATGGCTTCGTACTTCACCCGCCACCAAAGTTTGGCATCACCCTGAAGATACATGGCAGCAGTGGCTACCTTCTTAGCTTCCTCTAGATCTCCAACAGCATCGAAATATTGTTCGACGTCAAAGATGAAGTTTTCCACTTCCTTGGCATTCCTAGCTCCACTGTATTGCTTTGGCTCAGGAATTTTCAATTTCATTGTCGCGGAAGCGGAATTCATAGCACCTCCAATTTGGTTCCCACCTCCTCGGAGTAGGCCTTGTAAAGCAGCATTGACAAGATTAAGCTGGTCTGTCAAGTTGTCAATGGTTTGTTGCATGGCAGTCACCTTTTCTGCCTCCTGAGCCCTATGGGCTAAATCCTCGGTGCGCTCCTGTTGGAGCCCCTCGAATTTATCAAAAATTTCGGCTGCCTCTGCGGCCGCCGTCTGTCGATCTCCCTCGGAGTCGCGACTGATGTTTTCAACATCAACTTCGACCTGAGACACCCTGCGTTCCAGATCGTCCAACCTTTGCAGTAGGCTGGTTCTTAGTTCAGGCACCGTATCCACAATAGACCGCCACGCCTCAATTGTCCCTTCGACAGCCGTGATGCGGTCTCCATAATTCACCATGGTCAGAAATGGTGGTGTAATGTAAATGCGTTCCCTCGTCCGATGTCGAGCCTAGGCTCTGATACCAACTGTTACGCGACGCCTTCCTGAATTTCCTTGGAAGGGCAACGTAAGGCTAAGCAACTGATGTCAGTGCAGTTGCTGTCCGCCAACTGAGGTCCCCGCCGTGCGCTAGACTAGATTGTCAGTGCCGCACGGGAAAACCAATGTCAAGAGTAATTGAGAGAACAGAAATGAGAATTGAGAATGAAAGAAAGCTTGATTGCATTAATGAAAGCTATTACAAAAAGCAAGGCGGTGTCGAGGGGGAGAGACACCAGTACAGAGAATTGTTGCTTGCTAGAAAGTTTTGATTGCTTGATCCCCCCTAATAATGCTTAAAAAAAATAATCCAAAGCTACACGACTAGACTTGACTAAACTAGGGAAACATAATGGAAGTACTTGAAATAAAACTACTCTATATTTACAATGGAAAGGACTTAGTTTTCTACAAAGCAGAAACAGGTCCGTTGTCAGCAGCAGCGTCTTTGGCATCACGGTCGGCGCGCGCGGCATAGTCTGCGCGCGCAGCATTGTTCGAATCTGCCTGCGGCGGGGCGCTGGCGAGGGATATCAGTGGGGCGACAGAGGCACCTGTGTGCTTGTCACTTGGCGCGGCCAAGACCACGGGGCCGTCCATGGCGCTAGGCATTGAGAGGCTTGCTAGGACGCCATGGGGCGCGCCCAAGGGGTCATGGGGCATGGCTGGAAAGCCGCCCATGACAATAATTTTGTTATTTTTAAATCCCTTCGGTAAAAATTCTACTTCGGTCGCTGCATATAAATGCAGAGTACTCCATATTGTCCTTTGTCTTAAAATACGAGCAATAATGTAACATAAATAGACAAATTCTTTATAGTTTATATTCGAACGACAATGATATATAGGATCAGACATTTCACTTATCGGCTCCTATACTGTATTAATTTCGAAAAAGATACAAAGAAAGTTAACTCTTTTCAAGAAGTAACCATAGTTTTTGAATTACAGTGTTAGTAAAGGTTGGTAATGGGTGTCCATTATGTTGTATTCTTTTGGGGTTGGATATACACAATGCCACCGCCACAATAAGGCAAAATTATACTCTATTTAACAAAGAAAATCTTAAGTTATGTTAGTCTAAATATCAAGTAATCGATTGACAGTGACTAAAACAATGTGCATCACGAGAAACGNATATATATATATATATATATATATATATATATATATATAGATATAGATAACAAAAAACATGCTAATAGCTTGTTTGGAGGGTTGTTACAGGTCGTTTCATAATGTATCGTATTATATTGTATTATATTATATTGTATCGTTTAATGAATATAACATTTGGATAGACTATATCGTTCGCTATCGTTTCATGATATCACGCACCGACAATATAAGGAATAAACTTGTAATATTTTAAAGAAAAATTATGATACGAGGTAGAATAATATATAAGAAGATAGGGAAAAGTATAAAATAAGATTATTTATTAATAATAAAGGGCGAGATTGAGAAAAAATAAGGTAACGACGCGACCAAATCAAATCGATCGTTACATAAAATGACATTTTTCATCGTTACGTAATGACGAATTTAACGATTCGATACAATAAAATTTAATTAACAATCAAAATAAATAAGAATACGATACATCCAAACAAAGCCGCGAACAAACTCCACATGCCAATTGATACGAACACTTCGGGGATTCAGTACTTTGAAACTCTTTCCTTGCATGTGGCTCTCCGCCACTGGTCATCAAGTTAATTATTGAAATATAATGGCAAACCACTATTGAAAAATTATCATTATTAACCATGAACCAACTCTTTAAGTTGTCACTCAAATGATCCAGATTATGAACGTGACATTTCAACAATGTTACCTAATTAATTAATATATATCAAATTTTGAAAAAATACTTGTACATATATATAAATTTGTAAAATGCATCCAACTATTCCGATGGTAATGAGATGGGGCAAACGGTACGGTGGTAGTTAGAAATATGTAGATGATTACGGTTAATAAGCACTATTTCATTGTCATTTCAATTGTTAATTCGCCACTAATATAATCTATATATTATTAAAAGGAGGGGACAAAGCCCTCTCCTTAAGCCAAGTGACACCCTAAAAAAAGCCACATATCATAATTACTTACTATTTGGTTAGTTAGTTAATAATTAGTTATTATTTTTTGAATTTA
>MU753260.1:278960-309385 GCA_026770625.1 Nicotiana glauca | reverse complement strand
AAGATGACAATTGAATTTTATTAAAGCAATACGATATAATAGGATCAAACAAGCCCGATCATAATTTAATTTAATTAATATTTTTTTAATATGGACCGCGCATCGCGCGGGTACGACGACTCGTGAATTATTAACAAGAAAAATTTAAGAAACATGTTTCATGCATGTGAAACCCTATAGAGAAATGAATTGGCTTCACTATATAAGATCGGGCTTGATGGGCAAAATGATAAGCACATACCAAGAAAAAACAAAGAGAGTTAAAAAAACATAAAAGAAGAAAAAGAATGGCTAGTATGGCTGAGAAATGGGAGCAACTTAGTGGCAAAAACAATTGGGAAGGGCTTTTAGACCCATTGGATGTTGATCTTCGTAAATATATTATTCAATATGGAGAATTAGCTCATGTAACTTATGACACATTCATCCATGAGAAAGCATCCAAATATGCAGGAGCAAGCAGATACTCGATGGAAAATCTTTTTACTAGAGCTGGACTTGACCCACTCAAGTATAAAGTAACAAAATACTTTTATGCAACTTCATCCATTCCACTTCCTAGTGCTTTCCTTGTAAAATCATTGTCAAGGGAAGCATGGAGTAAGGAATCAAATTTTATGGGGTATATTGCTGTGGCTACTGATGAGGGTAAAGTTGCACTGGGGAGGAGGGATATTGTAATTGCTTGGCGAGGAACAATTCAGACACTAGAGTGGGTTAATGACCTTGAATTTTTGCTTATCCCAGGACCACAAGTATTTGGTGATGGGGGTTTACTTCCTTTGTTCAAACCATTGGTGCACCATGGCTTCTATAATATTTATACATCAGAAGATCCACGTTCAAAGTTTAATCAGGCTAGTGCCAGAGACCAGGTGCATATTAATCGCTTACTTGTTAATACTTCCTTTTTTTTTTCCTCGATTTGTTGTTTTTATACTTCTGATGTTGAAGTGTGGCTATTTCATCTAAAAGTTTAAGATGTAGAGCACACGATTACTTACTTAATTATATATTGCATTTCAACTCTAATAGTGACAATTTAAAAGACAAAATTTTAATTTTTATAGTCCGGCCCTTCCCCATATCCCGCGCATAGCGGGAGCTTAGTACACCGGGCTGACCTTTTTTTTATTGATATTAACAAATTAAGAGTCTAGGTCTACATTCTGATATTCTTGTTTTCAGGTTCTTGAAGAAATGAAAAGATTGGTTGAGGAATATAAAAATGAAGAGGTTAGCATAACAGTGGCTGGTCATAGCCTAGGTGCATCACTTGCAACCCTAAATGCAGCGGACATAGCTTTCAATGGAATCAACAAAACAAGTAGTGGCAAGGAGTTTCCAGTGACAGCTTTTGTATTCGCTAGTCCTAAAGTTGGAGATCTCAATTTTCAAAAGGCATTTTCCAAACTGAAAAATCTTCATATCCTAAGAATCCATAACCTATTAGACATTGTTCCGAAATACCCACCCATTGGCTATGTAGACGTTGGGGAGGAAATAATAATTGACACCACAAAATCCCCTTATTTGAAGCTTAATCCTGGAGACCCACACACAAGGCATAATTTGGAGGGTTATTTGCATGGAATTGATGGAACTCAAGGAATAGGAGTTTTAGCAGGTTTTAAACTAAAGGTGAATCGTGATCTGGCACTTGTCAACAGGATATGGGACATGCTAAAAGATGAATATTGTATACCTGCAGCTTGGTGGACTGAGAAGCACAAAGGAATGGTTCAACAAGAAGATGGAACTTGGCTTCTCTTGGATCGTGAGGACTATGATTTAGTCAGAGAGATATGATTTTATACGTGTGACTTTAGTTTATTTATTTTCATGTAATGTTTGAATAAAGGGGGGTTTTCGCGAGCTTGAATAAGAGAACATCATCTAAGCTTATTGTCAATCTGTTTGTAAAATTTGTGTACTTCTCTTAAATTACGTGTCAATTGTAGTAATATTTTTAATTATTATGAGAAATAAATAATGACTCATAATGTACTGATGCACAATATGATGATAGAACAAGAATCATAGTATAAAATATTTTTGCAAATACAGATTAATACATGTCAACGGAGAAGTTACTGAAGTTTCATACTCCTTAATTAGCATGTCATGGCTATCATTACAAAGTCATTCAAATCTACTCACATCAGATACATTCCACATGCATGATTATTTCAAATATAAATATGGATAGTACTGCCACCGTATCAATCAACGATCAAAGTTTGAGTACATTTTTATAAAACGGAAAAGGTTCAAATATGTCCGTGAACTATGTGAAATAGGATAAATATGCCCGTCGTTAATAGTTTGGCCTAAATATGCCCAAACCGTCCAATAGTTGTGCAAATTTGCCCTTTTTTTTAACGGAAACAGTATTTTTTCTTTTTTTAATTAATTAAAATCGATATATTTTTTTTCTAAAAGTTTTTTAACTAAAAACTGAAGGAAAAAAAAAACGAAAATATTTTTTTTCTAGTTTTTACAAAAGAATTAAAAACTATTTTCTAAAACAATATTTTTGTAAAAACAGAAATAAAATCTAAAAAGAATTTTTCTAAAGTAATTCTTTTGTAAAACTAAATTCATTTTTACTAAAAATTGAATAAACGAAAAAAAATTGATTTAAAAAAACTGAAAAATTATTTTCTAAAACAATGTTTTTGTAAAAACAGAAATAAAATCTAAAAAGCAATATTTTTGTAAAAACTAAAAAAAAACTGATTTATTTTTACTAAAAACTGAAAAAACGAAAAAAAAATTACTTTAGAAAAACTGAAAAATTATTTTCTAAAAAAATAATTTTTGTAAAATCTAAAAAAAAAAACTAAAAAGCAATTTTCTAAAGCAGTAAAAAGTAGAAAAACACTGGATTTTTTTTAAACTAAAAACTGATAAAAAGAAAATATTTATTTTTT
The DNA here is from genome assembly GCA_026770625.1 of Nicotiana glauca. NCBI lineage: Eukaryota > Viridiplantae > Streptophyta > Magnoliopsida > Solanales > Solanaceae > Nicotiana > Nicotiana glauca. Next base: position 306,452 of record MU753260.1, on the reverse strand, counting down.
TCAGTTTTTACAAAAACATTGCTTTAGAAAATTGCTTTTTAATTTTTTTTTAGTTTTTACAAAAACAATTGTTTTAGAAATTATTTTTCAGTTTTTTTAAATCGATATTTTTTCAAAAACTGGAAAAAAATATTTTGATTTTAATTAATTAAAAAAAAAGAAAAAATATTGTTTCCGTTAAAAAAGGGCAAATTTGCACAATTATTGGACGGTTTGGGCATATTTGGGCCAAACTATTAACGACGGGCATATTTGTCCTATTTCAAATAGTTCACGAGCATATTTGGATCTTTTCTGTTTATAAAATGTAGCGTCCTATGGTTGGTTAAGAAGCCCCAGCCCCTAAATTAAATTAAATTAAGATCCAAGATATAAAACCATATATAGGGGATCCAGAGGGCGTAAGCTTTGCCTCTTGAATATTGCCGCGCAGAGAGGGCATATCTACTCTTAATCTGTTACGAAATATTATATTATGGTGGATGTCCATAACTCTTCTTCATTAACCTCCCACTAATTCTTATTATTATGGTTATAACTCTCATACCTCCATAACCTCCTCATGATCTTCCTCCATGATCTCAGATATTTAATGCCATGTTTATGACATTCTTTGTATATATCTATATAATACTATAAATATAGGATAAGAAATGATATTGTGTATACTTGGAAACCACCTGATGGAATAAGAATCTCTTATCTCTTTTTCTCTATATTTTTGTCTAATTTCTTATTGTATATTATTACTTTAAGCTTAATTTCTTAACACGTTATCAGGACGAATTGTTATTTTATTTGACACTTAATAAAAAGACGAAAAAGGCAAGGAATTGATTTTGAAGGTAAAGTTGTTTACAATGGCTGCTTTCTTCTAAAATAAATGGTCCAATCCCTGTCACATTGGGCAAGCTTCAGAAACTATGTTTCCTATATGAGTTATACATCCTTTTGCCTCTTTACTGTGTGTTTGTTTTTTGTCTTCTTTTCTTTTGCTGATTAGTTTCTTAAAATATGTTCACTGTTTTCTGAAAAATAATTTGTTTTAGCATTATTTTTCTTTATTCATGTGAAATGCAAGTAGTAATTTATTAGCAGGACAAGAGGATACAATGTTTGACCAAATTGAGATCGTATAATCACATGCTTAACAGATGAGGCGATGAAATTTTTTAAAGAATACATGTAAGAAGATTTTGTTTTTTCCTTTATATTTAACCATGTCACGTATTATTGTTCATGAAAGAGATCTATTCTAGTTCTAATTAAAATCCAAAGTGATAATATTTAAAAGCTCAGGGGTGAGTCTCAGTTGCACTTTGGCCTATTATTCTGTTGGTTGAGGGTAAGACGGTGGTTTTAAGTCCATCGCACCTTGGGGATAAGACACCGGGTTTTAGTCCTAGTGCACCATGATAATAAGACGTTGGGTTCGAGTCCCAACTCATTATGACCTACATAATTTATATGGGTAAGACATTGGGTTTGAGTCTCAATGCACCGTGTTGATAATATAATGATGACTAAAGAAAATAATGTATTTTTCATGAAAAAGCATAAATCTTGTCCCACTTGATTTATTCCATTCTTGAAGTGATTATGATAGCGGTGCATAACAAGTCTAAATGAAGACAAGCGGTTGATTAATGAACGTGGGCGTGCCAAAGATCAAAATAATATAGTCATCATTATGATAATTATAAAAAGGAGAACAATAAGTGTTATCAAAATAATACTTTAAAGGTGAAGGAAATATGTATCAATATGGTTTGTAAATATGAGGCATGTTCAAAAGATTATAGTCCATTTTTTGGAATGATGCGACTTGTGATAAGTATTATAAATTCAGACTCATTCCTAAAAGTGAATGTGAAAATATATATGTGATACAAATTCTGCATAAGAATATGCTTATGCATGGTTGGATAAATATTACAACTCACCTCTACGCGAGGTTTGAGAGAAAGAAAGATAATGAACATTATTATGTGGTTACATGAATATGTCATTAATCGCGTACATATGTTACTCCAAAAATATTTTTCCATGCCTTACAAAAAGTTATTAAAGGCAAAATTAAAGCAATAAATTATTTTGCTTATAATGATTTTGATCATGACAATTATTATGATATGAACAAATTCATTCATCCGAGGAATAACAAATTAGTTCAAATATATTAGCCTAAGTGGTTGGCATATATTATAATAATTGTCACTCAAATATATATTATTGTTCATATATTTGAACTAATTTGTTCATATCCGAGGAATATCTTATCGTAAGTCTCAAAAGAAACTTTTTGAGTTTCAAATATATTAGCCTAAGTGGTTGGCATATCGAGACTATAAATGAAAGAAAGATTTGAATATATTCATATTAGTATAATCATACCGGGTAAATATAAAAGGTTACCCCCTTTTTTTTCTATTTGTACAACACAAGTATAAGCATGATGATGGAATCACATGCCACATGTAAACTAGAGGTTTACTGAAACAAATATTAGTTGGCATGAACGATTGGCCATCCCGGTTCAGTTATGATGCAAAATTAATTGAGAATTCACATTGGCATATATTGCAGAAATAGAAGATTCTTCAAGAATTCTCTTGTGTTGCTTATTCTCATGATATACCAGTTAAGCTTGGGATTGAATCCTTTAAAATCTGGAATGAATAAAAGGTGAATATATATATATATATATATATATATATATATATATATATATATATATATATATATATATATATATATATATATATATATATATATATGCCCAGTCACCTACCATGTGGACCGTCTACTATAATATAATTTTAAAAGATGCATCTATTGTATGGTCACATGTGCGTTTGTTGCCAACTTGCAGTGTGAATTTTTCAAGGTTTATTGCTCAAATTATTTGAGCACATTTCCAGAATATAAACTATGATAATTTATCTTGATAATGCTAGTTTAAATCCAACTTGGTTTAGCAGAAATTGTATGCCTCCAATTATAGCTAAACCATTGATTATGAGATGTATTATTTAACATACAACACCACTTGTACGCTTCTATCCAACAAGTTATGATTCATTCTCCTCATCGTAATTAGTTCAGGGTCAGGAACCAAATATTTTTATCTAGAAATATGGATGTACTATATGAATTAATCTTCCCACCATAATGCAAAAAGATTGGTCTCCAAAGAAGGTTAGAGATATGTGTTGGTGATCCCAACATTAGGGGGAGAAAATAAGCAGCTGAAAAAATAATACATGGAATGAATTATTATGAGTACACTTAGATCCTTGTACAAAAAAAAAGAACTTGAAGTTCAAGTGATAATTCATTTGCAAAATATTGCCATGCGCATTTGCTGATCCAAAACTAAATGTCATATTTTAGCTACTAATGCTCCAAATAGAAAAATTTCCATGATGGACATAGTCTATGGAACACATGAAACGTAATGGACTAATCAGTTCCAAAGATAAAACTCCTTGAAGAAGGAGAGGAGAAAATATTCAAGATGGTCACAATAAGGAGACAAGTGCTTTATAAGAGCACCGTGACATAATACTTCATAAGACCTCATGGAAGAGGCTCAAGTACCTGAAAATAATGCGATAAAGAGATCACAATAAGTTTTGTCTTTATTGGGTAACGATGGAACCGATAGAAAATGATCGTCAACGATATTGTTGATATAATGTAATGCTCAATATTATTAATATTGACGAGGATCTTGAGCTCAAATCTGTTGTAGAATTTGGATAGATAAATGATTGGCCAAATGAAAAATACTCTATGAAATTGGCTGAAATATGTGAAGCTGGACGGATGGTTCCAACACTTGAAAGTGAAATAAAAAATCAAGTCTATAAACATAAATATGACTTATGGTATAAGAAGATTTGCAAATATCATGGCACTAATTATATGGAGACATGTTATTCTATGGTGGATGTAGTCATTTCAGGTTTTGGTTTGGCAATACATTTGATATGCATATAATGAAAATTCTTGAAAGATTTAAATTATTTTGAAGCTTATTAATGTTGTCAAGAAATTTATTAAACAAGTTTGAGTGAATTTCGGAATTTGTGTCCAATTAAGTAATTTTTCTTGTGGAATTGGTTCCTTGGTCTGTATTGATTGCATTGTATTGCTTTTGGCTAGATTCGGGGCGTTTGAAGGCCGGTTCGAGAGGCAAAGATGTCGCAGAATAGGATTTTTGGCTTGATTGAGGTAAGTAACGCTTTCAAACTTGGTTATGAGATTTTGAATTCTCGAACTATGTGTTATGTGATTATTATTAGGGTAACGCATATGCCAAGTGACGGGCGTGCACCGGGAGAATCGGGACATGGTTCATTCATGGCATTATTTAATGACTCTTTCTCGCTGTTATCCGTGCTTCCATCATCTGACTAAGTAAATGGGCTGTAAATCATGCTAGATATCATGTTAGGGTTTTACGCCGATATTGTTGGGACCCTAATGGTTGTTTTTACTGTTATCTCACTAGTTTCATTGATATTCTGTACTTAGTCTTATTCATGCATTTCAAATCATGTCTCAATCTCAGTTGTTATTTTTTTGGCACATCATATCATTGTTCCAGGCTAGTTTTCATGATATTGTGAGCCCGTGTATGAGACTGGAGAGTGATGACTGAGTGAGACCAAGAGGCTTATTATGAGTGACAGTTATGGGATCGGGAGCACGCCACAACGCTTATGTTGATGATTATGATAATGCTTGGGCTGTAGGAGCCCCTCTGAAGTGTGTAACAAATCCCCAGTGAACGCAGATGATATTATTGGGAGATAGATTTTCCTAGACATGGATTTGTCCGAAGTATTGATATTTTGAGATGGATTTCTCCATAGGGTTGGATGACCCTTTTCTTCGGTAACGAGTGACTTATAGTCAACATTGAATATGTTCCGGGTGGATTTCTTTGGGTCAGATGGCCATATGCGGTATCGAGTAGTTGATTATGCATATATATACCTGGTGATGGATTTCTCCTCAAGGTTGGATTGCCCTTCTTCCTCGGTACTGGTTGACTTGCAGTCAGTGTTGTATATATTCCGGGATGGATTTTCTTAGGCTGGATGGCCATATGCAGTACTGAGTGGTTGAGCACTTGAGAGTGAGAACACATGGTGAATTGTCATACATTTTATGCATTGGCATGTAGAGTTTAGTTGAGCTTTATATCTCACATTGTTCAAATTTGTATCTATTTTACTGTTTTGTGTTGTATACTTGAATTGATAGCATGCCTATTTTTCCTGCCCAATTATTTCTGTTACCTGTTGAGGTTAAGTTCGTCGCTACCTGTCAGTCCATAGTTTGGACTTGTTACTTACTGATTTGGTATACTCACGTTATCCCCTACACCTTGTGTGCAGATCCAGGTATCTATGGCCACGGTATCGGTTGTTGATTTACTCAGTAGCAGATCATCTGAGATAGCGAGGTAGCTGCCTTGCAATCGCAGTCCTGTTTTTCTCCTTCTTTATCTTCCCTTTAATGTACTTTGGTTATTCTCAGACTATGTTAGTCTTGCTGTTTTCAGACAATTGTAGTAATTTCTCATAACTTAGTGATACCCTGATGTCGGGCTTTCTTTTTCGCACTTTTGTATTGATTTGAACTCCTTTATGAAGGTTTTATATTAAATAGTTTTGGAATTATCTTTGAAATGAAAATATCGATTTGTTTTGATAATGTGTCGGCTTGCCTAGTACCACGATAGGCGCCATCACGACAGCATTATTTTTTGGATCGTGACAACTAGTTTGTACAGTAGCCAAAAAGAACGGCTTGAAAATTACATGAGTCTTACCAGTTGATGATGAAGGGATTGTTGAATCCTGTTTTTGATTGTAGACTGAATTGATTAGACCAACAGGAGGTACAATTGCATTTTGGATGGAAAAATTGACATGATATCTTGAGTGGAAAAAATGTTAGATTTCATCCTTTTGTAGTAGCTATTTTACCATTTTAAGTTAGGTCTCTATGGGACTGAGGAACTTCAACTTACATAGGAATAGGAAAAGGGAAAGTAGGCTTCTGAGCTACCTTTAAGTAATTGCTCTATTTCCACCTTTTATTGGTGTTTCGAAGAAGAGTTAGTTGAATTTGTGATTAGTTTGTCTTATTTCGTTCACCCCTTGTATTTTTGTACAGAAGGCTTGAGTGTATCTTCTTCAAATGTACTCTCCTCAAAAGTGACAATATAATCGTGATTCGTTTAAAGAAGAAAAAACAAAAGAAAACAGGAAAAGGGATGCCCTAAAGGTCTAGGGTTATCGGTTAGACTGTGTGGTCATTATTCTTAAGGCTAATTTGTTTTTTAAAATCTTAGGCTAAAGCCATAAATATTTTGAAATACTTTTTTCTGGGAAATATTTATCTTTCATAACAAATACACACCAAAACAGAAAAGGTTACTTTCTCACTTATTGGCAGAAGTTATTTTTCTTATAATTACCTAAACTTTTAACTTCATATTTTGCTCCAACTAATACTTATATAATATTATAATATTTATTCTTTAGTATATTTGGACCTCTCTATAACAAGCAAATTCTTTTTAATTGATTTTAAGTTATATTTTACCTCTTTATAATAAACTTTCACTTATATTATTAACAATATCATTATAGCAATACACCTTGAAGATATTGATTTATGTTTAGTCAACAATGACATGTTGAAAATGTTAGTTTATGTTTAGTCAACAATGACATGCCAATTGGAAGAGTTGGTGGAAAGAGTTGGTATGAATGCTAGGAAGAAGCTTCCTCCTTTGATGTCACCCATGACATCAAGAGGAAGTAGTTTGATGTCACCAATGACATCAAGAGTAAGTCTTTACCTCTATAAATAGATGCACTCCTTCATTTGTAGAATTCATCTCAAAAATAATACAATACATTGTAGTGAATAGAGAGTTAAGAGAGAAATTCTCTTAAGTATAATTGGAAAATCTCCCCTTCCTTTGTTAATAATAGAAAGGCAATTATTCTCTGGTGAACGTAGGATTATTTTGATCCAAATCACGTTAAATCGTGTGTTCTTTCTTTTACGTTTCCGCTAACAATTGGTATCAGAGCGACAGGATTCCTTAACGATCCAAGGAGTAAGAACAAGCAAAGATGAGTTCCATGAAGTTTGAAATCGATAGATTTAGTGGACGCAACAACTTTAATATCTGGAAGATCCAGACGATGGCGTTACTGCGGAGAGAAGGTTCAATCCATGCTAATGACGGAAAGTATCCTAAGGATATATCAGCTCCTGACATGGAGAAGATTGAAAGGGATGCATTGAGTGCAACCCAACTATCCCTTGCACCTAACGTGCTTTGTGAATTGAGTACAAGTACCGAAGAGACGGACAAACAGTTATGGGAACCAAGAACGATCAATGACAACAAGGATGTTGTTACAACAGTATCTTTACACATTTAAGATGGGGTCAGGTACTTCGTTACAAGATCATTTAGATGCGTTCAATAAACTTGCCATGGACTTATAGTTTGCAGGAATTAAAAGGGAGGAGGAGAAATTTGCATGTGCTTTGCTATTTTCATTGACTTAAGGATATCGTGATATTGAGAATTCAATGATGTATAGCAAGGAGCCTATCAAGCTTGAGCAAGTGCGGCAGACAATTAACTCTAGTGATGTGCGGAGGCACATTCAAGGAGACGGAGATGACCAGGCAAGTGAGCTCTTTGTGAGAGGCCGGACTAGCCAACAGGGAAAGAGCAAATCAAAGTACAAATCAAAGTCTCGTGTGAACAAGAAGAATACAGAGTGTTGGGGTTATGGCAAGAAGGGGAACTTTGAACGAGATTGCCAAATGTCAAAGTCCAAGGAAAAGGCGAGTTCATCTACAGTTGAACAGGTACATGATTTTGATAATAATTATGTACTAACAAAATCGTGTAATAATAGTAGTTATGGAAATAAATGGGTGTTAGACTCTGCTTGTACTCTGCATATGACGTTCCGAAAAGACTGGTTTAGCAGCTATGAGAAAAGTGGAGGAACCGTAGTAATGGGCAATAATGCAACTTGTGCAATAGTTGGCATTGGATCAGTTCAAGTTCGCTGCCATGATGGAGTCGTGAGGAGTATTACACAAGTCCGTCATGTTACTGATCAGAAGAAGAATTTGATCTCCTTGGGTACTCTGGATGAACAAGGTTACAGGCACATGAGCGAAGCAGGAACTATGAAGGTGACTAAAGGTTCTTTAGTCATGCTGAAAGGCAAGCTGGAGAATGGCCTTTACACATTGGCCGGAAGCACCATTGTTGGCTCTGCAAATGCATCTATAGTGCAGTTATCTAATGATGACAAGGCAAGACTGTGGCACGTGAGACTGGGTCATATGAACGCACGTGGATTGGAGATGTTGAGCAATCGTAACCTTTTGAAAGGTGAGAAGATCAGCACACTTGAATTCTGTAAGCACTGCGTTCTAGGGAAGCAGAAGAAGGTCAGCTTCAGTACTGGCAAACATAAGATAAGAGGAGTGCTAGACTACATCCATTCAGATTTATGGGGTCCCTCTAAACTTCCAAAATAGGTATCTTCTCACTTTTATTGATGATTTCTCACGAAAGGTTTGGGTGCATTTTTTGAAGGCAAAAAGTGATGTTTTTGAAGAATTTAAAGAGTGGAAGATTTTAGTTGAAAATCAAATGGAGCGGAAAATCAAGTATCTTCGCATAGACAATGGATTGGAGTTTTGCAATGAAGAGTTTAATGAATTATGCAAGGTTCACGGGATCTCAAGACATAGGACCGTCAGGCATACCCCACAGCAGAATGGAGTTGCCGAGAGAATGAACAGAACTTTTCTTGAAAAGGCTCGTTGTATGCTCATACAAGCCAAAATGTCCAAAGTGTTTTGGGCTGAAACACTTCACACTGCTGCTCATATTGTCAATCGATCTCCAGCATCGGCAATCGACTTTAAGACTCCGAATGAGGTATGGTCAGGAGAACCCTCTAACTATTCATACTTATGAGTATTTGGGTGTCTAGCTTATTATCAGGTTAATGAAGGAAAGCTTGAATCAAGGGCTAAGATGGCCATATTCGTAGGGTATGTGGATGGAGTAAAAAGGTACAAACTTTGGTGTTTGTCTTTACTCAAATTTATAGTTAGCAGAGATGTCTCCTTCGATGAATCCTCTATACTTGATCCCCGTAAAGTTTTCGTGGAGTTTTCAGGAAATAAGAACAACGAGCAGGTGGAGCCTCCGGTGGAGCTTGCCAAGGAAAAGATCAAGAGACTCAGGTTAAAGATGAGTCAGAAGATGTAGACCTTGAAGAACTTGCTGTCAATGAACCATACACAATTGCGAAGGGGAGGGAGAAGAGGTAGACACGAGAACCGGAACGCCTTATAAATCAAGCAAACTTGATTGCATATGCATTTGTAGCTGCACAAAAAGAGATTAAGGATCTGGATCCCTCCTCGTATATTGAAGCAACTTCTTGCAAGGATGCTGCATAATGGCGGTTAGCCATGGCTGAAGAGATGGAGTCTCTTTACAAGAATCAGACATGGGTCTTAGTGAAAAAGAAAAAATGGGAGAGGACAGTTGGATGCAAGTGGATCTACAGAAAGAAAGAGGGAATTCCTGAAGTGGAAGATGCTAGGTTCAAGGCAAGATTGGTTACAAAAGGTTTCAGTCAGAAGGACGGAATTGACTACAATGAGATTTTCTCTCCAGTCGTGAAGCATAGCTCAATTCGTGTGCTACTAGCATTGGTTGCACAATATGACTTGGAGCTTCAACAGCTTAATGTCAAAACTGCTTTCTTAGACGATGATCTAGAAGAGACAATCTATATGGATCAGCCTGAAGGTTTTCTAGCTTATGGAAAAGAAGATCACGTATGCCAACTAAAGAAGTCTTTGTATGGTTTGAAGCAATCCACTAGACAGTGATACAAGAGGTTTGATGCATTCATGACTACACATGAATTCTCAAGGAGTGTATTTGATAGCTGTGTGTATCACAAGAAGATGTCTGGTAACTCAATAATTTATTTACTGTTGTATGTTGATGATATGCTTATTGCTGCTAACAACATTACAGAAATAAATGTTTTGAAGAAACTGTTTAGCAAGGAATTTGACATGAAGGATTTAGGAGCTGTAAAGAAAATCCTTGGTATGGAGATTTCAAGAGAAGACGGTGTTGTACATCTTTCTCAGAAGAGGTATATTGAAAGGATTCTCGAGAGATTCAATATGCATACGTGCAAGCCTGTAAGTACACCATTAGCTCCTCATTTTAAACTTTCAGAGTTACAAATGCCTCAGTCCGAGGATGAGGTGGAGCATATGTCAAAGATTCCTTATGCCAGTGCACTTGGTAGAATTATGTATGCTACAGTATGCACACGTTCAGATATTGCTCAATCTGTAAGTGTGGTAAGTAGATACATGTCCAGCCCAGGAAAGAGGCATTGGAAAGCTGTCAAGTGGATATTGAGATATCTCAAAGGAGCTTCTAATGTTGGTCTGAACTTTCGAAAAAGTGGTGGAGGTATTTCAATTCTCGGTTATGTGGATTTTGACTATGCAGTAGATCTTTACAGAAGAAGGCCCACAACTGGATATATCTTTACCCTCGTTGGCAGTGTCGTTAGTTGGAAGTCGACTCTGCAGTCGATTGTCGCTTTGTCAACGACAGAAGCAGAATACATGGCAGCAGCGGAGGCGATAAAGGAAGCTATTTGGTTGAAAGGTTTAGTAGCGGAATTGAGTTTGGTTCAGCTGGAATCAACTCTTAGATGTGATAATCAGAGTGCTATTCATCTAATGAAAAATCAGAGATTTCATGAGTGCACTAAATACATTGATGTCAGATTTCATTTTATTCGAGATGTTGTTGAAGAGGGAACTATCAAGGTCGTGAAGGTTATCACAGACGATAATACTGCAGACATGTTGACCAAGATAGTACCGCTCGCTAAGTTTGCACACTGCAAGGACTTGGCGGGGGTGTGCATTAACTGATGCAACTTCGAAGAGAACAGTTGTTAGGTGGAGGTGGTATGTTCAACCATGGTTTGATTCTTCTTGTTTCTTACAACAGGATTCCCTAGTAAGCTTAGAAGTTTTGGCCAGAGTTGTTCACACGCACGCTCGAAACGCAAACCAAGGTGGAGATTGAAAATGTTGGTTTATGTTTAGTCAAAAATGGCTTACTGAAAATGTTGGTTTATATTTAGTCAACAATGACATGCCAATTGGAAGAGTTCGTGGAAAGAGTTGGTATGAATGCTAGGAGGAAGCTTCCTCCTTTGATGTTACCCATGTCATCAAGAGGAAGTAGTTTGATGTCACCAATGACATCAAGAGGAGGTCTTTACCTCTATAAATAGATGCACTCCTTCATTTGCAGAATTCATCCGAAAAATAATACAATACATTGTAGTGAGTAGAGAGTTAAGAGAGAAATTCTCTTAAGTATAATTGGGAAATCTCCCCTTCCTTTGTTAATAATAGAAAGACAAATGTTCTTTGGTGGACGTAGGATTATTTTGATCCGAACCACGTTAAATCTTGTGTTCTTTCTTTTACGTTTCCGCTAACACACCTCTTTACAAAATTGCATCTTTATCATAATTTTATATACTCAAATATTTACATATTATGTTATATAATCAAAAAATAATTTATTAATTATATTTATATCGAAAATATAAGTTTAAATTTTTTTGGTAAGCTCAAATTAAATAAGGAATTTGGAACGTCAAACCTCACGTGAATATAGAATGGCACATTTCGAGTTCTTCCATTATATCTGCACATTCCACTTTACTGTCCTTTAGTTAATTCTGCCATATCTATTCATTATCATTCATGTCATATACGGGTCTAAACTTCAAGCTATTCCTTTTGCAATTCAAAATTTAAATAAATTTTTTGTAACATAGTAATTTTTTTTAAAAAATGACTTTTAGGGTAATAATTGTTTATAACATCCAAATAATACTTAAATATCAAATGTTAGTTTAAGTGCTTAATTGAAAATTTGAGAAGGAGCTGAAGTTACGGTTGCTGTCATAACCCACCTGCGATTGGCCAGACGCAGGTGCGAACCGGTAGATGCGGGCGAAGCATTGCAGATACAGCCCATGGGGAGGAGCCCAAGTTCCGCAGATGCATGCGACTCCCCTTCCGCAGAAGCGGAAACACAGGAGCGGTCACCCGTCCGCAGGTGAGACCCCAGCTGCCCCCGCCTATTTCCACAGAAGCAAGACCGCATATGTGGTCAATGCACCGCAGATGCAGAAATCGCTGAAGGCAGTGGCCTTCATTTAATACGGGAGTTTGTCATTTTTGACACATTTCACTTCATTATTGGGCGATTTGGGAGCTTCAAAAGGGGAGATCTCAACTTAGCTTTGTGAGGTAAGTAATTTCTACTTAATGTGAGTTTAATACATAGTTTATGGGTAGATTACAATATATAAATTAGTAAAAATTATGGGTTTAGAGTAAAAACCTAGAGTTTTGATAAAAATAAGATTTAACCATGAAATTTGTTATGGAATGTAGTAGAAATCATATATTCTTGATCCTAAGGCTATGGGCAACAACTTTCTTCAAAAATTTCTGGGGTCCGAGCACGTGGGCTCGGGGATGAATTTCAGGAACCTTGCATTCAGGGTTGAAAAATTATTTAATAGTTAGACTATGAACTTTTAAGCATATATTGATTAGTTTTTACCCAATTGACTAGTTTTGGATTATGCGGCTCAGATTTGAGGGTTTGAGCGCATTCTTGAGATTGGAAGTAAGTTTTGGAACAAGGTATGTCTCTTTTCTAACCTTGTAAGAAGGAAATTTCCTCATATGTGAACTTAATTAATATACATATTAATTATGAGGGCTACGTCGCACGAAGTGACGAGAGTCTATACGTAACTACTATTCTTGTTATGTCCGGATAGTTCTAGGCTTACACCATGCTTTGTGGGCACCAGTATATAATTATAATTGTCAATTTGCATTGAATAGAACTAAGTTGAGGATGTCATTATTTCAAATATTTTAATTAAATTAGTATTTTGATAAGAAATAAGGAAAAATTACGTTACATTTATATTTGACCGCATTGTAAGTATATTCTGTGAGTAGGGTAATTATTTCCACTATTCTCGTGGGAGCGGCCATTCGCCTCGGCAGGTTAATAAATGTATCTATGGTTCGGATCGGTCGAGCCTCAGCAGTGCACAATTTACTTTTATGTTGGATCGGACCGAATGTCCTCGGTGGTATTGTGTGTGATAATAGAACCAGAACTCCTTATAATTTGTATAATTTGTTGCTTGAAAGGTCACTTATTTTAAATAAAGAAAGTGTCTTGATTTTTTAATTTGATGAAAAGATGGTTAGTATTATTTCTTGTTTGAAGCTTGTTGTTATTTACATACATTGTAGTTTAAACTATTAAACTTTATATTATTATATTGTTGGCCCTAGTAAGTGTCGGAGTTGATCCCTTGTCACTACTTCTGCAAGGTTAGGCAAGATACTTATTGGGTACATATTTTTATGTGCTCACGCTACACTTCTGTACTTGATTGTACAGGCCTTGAGGCAGGCGCATCTGGCTATCAGTCCGGTGCGTAGATTGGACTCCTCAGCTTGAGACTTTCCGGTGAGCTGCCTTTTGAGCTGTTCAGCAGAAGCTGGAGTCTCTCTATGTCTTTATTTTCATGTCTGTTTGCCTTTCAGACAATAGGATAGTGTGATTTTTTATATTCTACTAGATTGCCCACATACTTGTGACACCGGGTCTTATCACGCACATTGGTAGACTTAATATTTTTTGTTTACTTTCATGATTTAAGTTCGTATTTATTACTTCCATCTAATTATGCTTAAGTTTCAAGCTCCTAATTTCTTTATCAATAAGGAAAAGCTTTCATGTATTAATTATTTAAATGAGAATTTACTAGTTGATTGGTGTGAGCTTGCCTAACAATAGTGTTTGGCACCATCACGACCTAATATGAAATTTTGGATGGTGACAATAACATGCAATAAAAAAGACTCTACAAACGAGATTTTCATAGAAAAGTTTGGCTATATAATTTTTTTTTTGAAACTCTATAATTTGCTAATATTATGATTAGTTTTTAATATATGTATTTATTTGCAAAGTATATACTCAACTAAATACCAAAAACTATTTTCTATAGAAAATGTTTTCCACATGGTATGACCTTTTAAAATTTCTAAGTCTGCAGCTAATCATAATCGCCACTATCAAATCATAAATTTTCTTTATGTCTGAATAAATTGTGAATTTATTTCCACCCAACGTCATACAAAAAGGGAAAAAATAAAATTATTTACCATGCCTAAATTCACAATACTTTCTAGAGGCGTCTTAAATTTACATTGTCCTTGTCATGTAAACCGGTCTACCAGACCTACCTGATAATATATGACTTGATTAATATAAACACAGACATTAAAAATGAAACTTGTACTTAAGCATCTTATGTTAATCGACGAAAAAAGAATCATATGTTACTGATTAATTAATTGTATTTTCAAATATCATTAATTAATTGGGTGTATTTGATGAAAAAGATTGCTCCACTATCTCGCCAAATGTGAAAGCTTGACCTTAACTATTGAAATAGTTGTGCAATGACCCGACCGGCCGTTTTAAAAATTAATGGCCCGATCCCCTATTAAATATTTTTTCCGTGTTTATCTCTGCTATTTTGAGTTGCCGGGAGGTTTCGTTTGAATTTTCAGAGATTTTTGGGACACTTAGTAGCTAAGCAGTATGAAGACGGCCTCAGAATGGAATTTTGTTGGTTGCGTTAGCTTTGTTGGGTGATTTTGGGCTTAGGGGCGTGTTTCGGATTGTGTTTTGGAGGTCCGTAACTTAATTAGGCTTGAAATGCCGAAAGTCAAAATTTTGAAGTTTCCGATTTGATAGTGAGACTTTGATATCGGGGTGAGAATGGAGATCTAGAAGTTGGAGTAAGTCCGTTGTGTCATTTGGGACCTGTGTGCAAAATTTCAGGTAATTCGGACTAGGTTTGATAGGCTTTTTGATCGAAAGCGGAAATTTGAAGTTTTGAAAATCCTTAGGCTTGGATTAGAGAGTGATTTATGGTTTTAGCATTGTTTGATGTGATTCAAGAGTTGGAATAAGTTCATATGATGTTTCAGGACTGGCTGACATATTTGGTTTAGGTCCCGGGGGCCTCGGGTGAGTTTTTGGTGCTTAACGGAAGTTGAATTGGACTTAGGAGAAATTTGAAGTTGGCTGAACCTGTCATAACCGCATCTGTGTGTATGCGACCGCAAGTGCGGCACTGCAGAAGCGGTTGGAGGACCGCAAGTGCGGTCTGAGGCAATTTGAAGTTGGTCCCAGATGCGGCCCTGTTACTACAGAAGCAGCACCACATCTGCGGACAAGAGGTCACAGGTGCGAAAGCTGGACTTTAATGAAAAGTTGCAGGTGCAGTCTGTCTGTCTGTCAAAGAAGCAGGACCGCAGATGCGGTCCCATGGCGGCAGAAGCAGATTCGCTGATCAGAGAAAGGGCAGAATCGAGGGTTAGAACTCAAACCTTGGAAATTAACTTGGGAGCTCGTTGATTGGCGATTTTTGGAGAGATTTTAACATGGGTATTTTGGGTAAGTAATTCTTACTCGGTTTTGATTAAATTCCACGAACCTATACTTAATTCCATCCTTTAAATTCGAATTTGGGGTGGAAATTTGGAGAAAATTTAGAAAAGTCCTTAGGCCTAATTTTGGAATTTTGATCAAGATTTTTATGTCGAATTGGAATAATTTTGGTATATATGAACTCGTGAGAGTGTGAGAATTCTGAATTTATAAATTTTACCTGATTCCGAGGCGTGGGCCCGGGGGGCCTTTTGGGCAAATTTCGTAAGTTCGCGTATTAGTTTCGAATTAATTAGTTGAATTAGCTACTTGAAGTTAAATTTATATTATACAATTACTTTATAGATTTGGGCCATTTAGAGTCGGGTACTCGTGGCAAGAACGTGGTAACGAGTTGATTGAGCTAGTTCGAGGTAAGTGGCTTGCCTAACCTTGTGTGGGGGAACCCCTCTTAGGATTTGGTATTTTTGATATATGAAATGCCTTGTACGTAAGGTGACAAGTGAATACATATGCTAATTATTGGAAATCCAATTTTTCATTAAGTAACTATAATTGTGTATTTCTTCCCTATTTACATTACTTGAAATTTAAGCCTATTGTTAGCTTAGGAAAGCATATCTAAATGACTCAATTGTTTTACTTACTGAAACTGCTTTATCTAAATTCTGTGCAACATGCTAGGTTAGAATTACTTGTTTACCTTGGTATGAAATTAGATTGAATTGAATATTCTTTGTGTTGTTGCTGTGTATTTATTTTAGAACTACGGGTGGTTTCCCAGTAGATCCCCCTTGCCTGTTTATATGGGACTACACATTGATATTCCGGTAGACCCCTCTGCACAGTTATATGGAACTACAAGACTGCATCCGGTAGATTCCCCTAGTACTAGTTATTTATATTTGGGGATTACGGATTGGAATTCCGGTAGATCCCCGCCACACTATGAGTTGGACGACGGGATGACACCTGGGAGGTCCACTAGACATTTATATTTGGGGGCTACAGGACGGTGTCCGTGTAAATCCTTGGTTTGCTCGATATTTATATTTGGGGGCTACAGGACGGGACCCTGGTAGATTCCCCATTGTTATCTCTGTATTGTGCTGCATTCTTTCTGTGATGCTCGCTCTCTCTGTGTTGTAATTTTTTTATTCTTATTATTATGCTGTGTTACTTCATACTGTTTCATTTTCCTTATGTATATGTATATGACCGGTAGGGCCCTGAGCTTCCTCATCACTACTCGACCGAGGTTAAGCTTGGCATTTACTGGGTACCATCGTGGTGTACTTATGCCCTCTCCTGCACATGTTTTACGTGTGAAGATCCAGTTTCTTCGAGTCAGCCCTACTATCCTTGAGGCAAGGCAATTCTTCAGAGACGTCGAGATATATCTGCCGCGTCCATAGACCGAGGAGTCCCTCTCTATTATCTCTTGTAGTTATAGTCCCTTCTTTATTTCTTTTGATTTAGACATTCCGGAGTTAGGATATGTGATTCGTGAGTTTTCGGGTTTTGGGAGTTGTTCAATTTTTGAGATCTTGTATTGGTTTATGCCTAGCGGCATCAATGCTTCTATATTTATTATCTTCAGTTTTCATTAGTTTTTCCGCATTTTGCTTCTTTTTCGCAACCTGTTAGACTTACCTAGTCGTAGAGACTAGGTGCCGTCACGACATGTTCATGGAGGCGAACTTGGGTCGTGATAAGTGGTATCAGATCTCTAGGTTCATAGGAGTCATGAATCACAAGCTGGTTTATTAGAGTCTTGCGGATCGGTACGAAGACATCTGTGCTTATCCACGAGAGGCTATGTAACTATTAAGAAAATTTCACTTTATTTGAATTCCTTGTCGTGCGAGATTTTTATATCAAAATTCTAAACTTCTGTCTTCTTTTGTCTCACAGATGGTGAAGACATATTCTACTGGAGGTGACCTGACACCCGTGCCTTCTGCGAGTGCTGTAAGAGGTCGAGGACCAAGGACATGCATGCGGTGCAACCAGAGCACCCGCCTGAGCTACTATCGAAGAGCCACTAGCAGTTCTAGCTGGAGCCCAGGCGTCTGACATACCTACTGCTACTACTCCTCCAGCTCTCCAGGAGACTCTTGCGTAGTTTATGAGTATGTACACCACTCTAGCTCAGGTAGGGTTGCTTCCCCTTGTTGCAGCCACATCTCAGGACAGGGGAGGAGCACAGACTCCAGCTGCCCGCATTCTTGAGCAGTGAGTGCATGTTGAGCAGGTCCAGAGATTATACCGGCATAACCTGTAGCCCCAGCTCAGCCCAAGGAGAGGGTAATAGCTTCAGAGGATGAGCAGAAGAGGCTTGAGAAGTTCAAGAAGTATTAGCCTCCTACATTCAGTGAACTAGCATCAGATCATGCTTTGGGATTTCTAGAGGAGTGCTACCGTATCCTCCGTACCGTGGGTATATCAGGATCGAGTGGGGTTTCCTTCACTGCCTTCTGGCTTTGAGGAGTGGCCTATCAATGGTGGCATACTTATGACTTAGACAGTCCAGATGAGGCAGCTTCCCTGACTTGGACTCAGTTTTCAGATATGTTACTGAGATAGTATGTTGCTCAGAGCCTCATGGCGTGCAGAGTTTGAGCATTTGCGCTAGGGTGCTATGATTGCCTTAGAGTATGCTGTCCGTTTCACTGACTTGGCTAGACATGCACCAACTTTGGTTTCTACTGTTCGTGAGAGGATCTGCTGGTTTATTGAAGGGCTTATTCCCAGCATTAGGCCTAGCATGGCTCGGGAGTTGGAGATAGATTTCATTATAAGCAGGTGGTGACACACGCCATATGGTGAGGGATCGCCCTAGACTTGGGAGTGGTGCACCTTCATAGACTTTTTAGCCACAGAGTGCTCAGTAGAGTTCTCAAGCTATGATCACAGCACATGTTGCTACCCCACCTACTCAGCCAATTAGAGGTAGGGGACGAGGAGGTAGAGGTAGCCCTAGAGGGGGAGGCCAGGCCAGATACTATGCCCTTCCTGCCCGTACTGAGGCTGTCACCTCTGATTCTGTCATCACATATATTATCCTGGTCTGTCATAGAGATGCATCAATTTTAATTGGGTTCTCCTGTTTATGTTTCTATTCGTATTGGAAATTCTCTTATTCCGTGTTTATCGATCGTGTTTGATTGCTCTTAGTGGTTTTGAGACCAGAGCCAATTTGTTATTGCTCAGTATGGTAGACTTTGATGTTATCTTGGGCATGGACTGGTTGTCGCCCCATTATGCTATTCTTGATTGTCATGCAAAAATCGTGACGCTGGCTATGCCAGGTGTACCGCGAGTAGAGTGGAGGGGTACCTTAGATCATAATTATAGTAGAGTTATTTTGTTCCTTATGGCTCAGCGTATGGTTGAGAGGGGGGTATGATGTGTATCTAGCTTATGTGAGAGATGTCAGTATTGATACCCCTACAGTTGATTCAGTCCCAGTAGTACGGGATTTTTTTGATGTGTTTCCAGCTAATCATCCGGGCATGCCGCCCGATAGAGATATTGATTTTGGCAATGATCTATTGCTGGGCACTCAGCCCATTTCTGTTCCGCCATACATATGGCTCCTCC
Organism: Nicotiana glauca; assembly: GCA_026770625.1. Taxonomy (NCBI): domain Eukaryota; kingdom Viridiplantae; phylum Streptophyta; class Magnoliopsida; order Solanales; family Solanaceae; genus Nicotiana; species Nicotiana glauca. The sequence continues at coordinate 287,143 of MU753260.1, read as the reverse complement.
TGAACTAAAGGATTTGAAGGAGCAATCACGGGAATTACGTGATAAGGGTTTCATTCGGCCTAGTGTATCACCTTGGGGGTGCTCCTATCTTGTTTATAAAGAAAAAGGATGGTTCTATGCGTATGTGTATTGATTATCGCCAGTTGAACAAGGCTATAATAAAGAACCGTTATCCTTTGCCTCGTATTGATGACATGTTTGATCAGTTACATGGTGCTCGTGTGTTTTCTAAGATTGACTTGACTTCAGGCTATCATCAGTTGAAGATTCGGGAGCTAAATATCCCGAAGACTGCCTTCAAGACTCGGTATGGTCATTACGAGTTTCTTGTTATGTCATTTGGGCTGACCAATGCCCCAACAGCCTTCATGCATTAATTAGGATTGTGTTTTGGAGGTCCGTAGATTAATTAGGCTTGCAATGCTGAAAGTTAAATTTTTAAAGTTTCTGGTTCGATTGTGAGATTTTGATATTGGGTTCGAAATGGAATTCCGAAAGTTGGAATGGTTCCGCTGTTTCATTTGGGACGTGTGTGCAAAATTTCAGGTAATTTGGACTAAGTTTGATAGGCTTTTTGATCGAAATCGGAAATTTGAAGTTTTAAAAATCCTTATGCTTGGTTTGGAGAGTGATTTGTGGTTTTACCATTGTTTGATGTGATTCGAAGGTTAGAATAAGTTCGTATGATATTTTAGGACTGGTTGGCATATTTGGTTGAGGTTCCGGGGACCTTGGGCGAGTTTCGGGTGCTTAATGGAAGTTGAATTAGACTTAGAAGAAATATGAAGTTGGTTGAACCTGTCATAACCGCACCTGCGTGTATGCGACTGCAGGTGCGGCATCGCAGAAGCGGTTGGAGCATCGCAGGTGCGGTCTGAGGTGATTTGGGGTTGGTCGCAGATGCGACCCTATTACCGCAGAAGCGTCGCCACATCTGCAGTCAAGAGGTCACAGGTGCGGAAGCTGGACTTTATGAAAAGTCACAGGTGTGGTCCATTTGTCGCAAAAGCGAAAGCGGATTCGCTGGTTAGAAAAAGGGCATAATCGAGGGTTAGAACTCAAACTTTGGAAATCGACTTGGGAGCTCGGGGATTGGTGATTTTTGGAGAGATTTTCACCTGGGTATTTTGGGTTAGTAATTCTTACTCGGTTTTGATTAATTTTCACGAATCTATGCTTCAATCCATCCTTTAAATTCAAATTTGGGGTGGAAATTCGGAGAAAATTTGGAAAAGTCCTTGGGCCTAATATTGGGGTTTTGATCAAGATTTTGATGCTAGATTGGAATAATTTTGGTATGTATGAACTCGTGAGAGTGTAAGGATTCTGAACTTTTAAATTTTACCCGATTCCGAGATGCGGGTCCAGGGGGCTTTTTGGGCGATTTTGGTTAGTTTGCATATTAGCTTGAAATTAATTAGTTAAATTAGTTACTTGAAGTTATATTTACATCGTGCAATTACTTTGAGTATATTTGGGCCATTTGGAGTCAGGTACTCGTGGCAAGAACGTGGTATTGAGTTGATTAAGCTGGTTTGAGCTAAGTGGCCTGCCTAACCTTGTATAGGGGAACTCCCCCTTGGATTTGGTATTCTTGATATATGAAATGTCTTGTACGTAAGGTGACGAGCGCGTACATATGCTAATTGTTGGAAATCCGGTTTCTCATTAAGTAACTATAATTATGTATTTCTTCTCTGTTTACACTATTTGAAATTTAAGTGTACTGTTAGCTTTGGAAAGCATGTCTAAATGACTCAATTATTTTGCTTGCTGAAACTGCTTTATTTGAATTATGTGTAGCATGCTATGTTAGAATTACCTATTTCCTTGGTATCAAAATTGGACTGAATTTAATATTTTTCTTGTTGTTGTTGTGTGTTTATTTTGGGACTACGGGCGGTTTTCCGGTAGATCCCCCTTGCTTGTTTATTTGGGACTACAAATTGATATTACAGTAGATCCCTATGCACAGTTATATGGAACTATGAGACTGCACCCAGTAGAATCCTTTAGTACTGGGTATTTACATTTGGGGACTACAAATTGGGATTCCAGCAGATCCCCGACGCGCTATGAGTTTGACTATGGGACGACACCCGGGAGATCCACTGGACATTTATATTTTAGTGCTACAGGACGATATCCTGGTAGATCCTCGGTTTGATGGATATTTACATTTGGGGGCTACAGGACGGGATCCTGATAGATTCCCGGTTGTTATCTCTGTGTTGAGTTGTATTCTTTCTGTGATGCTCTCTCTCTCTCTCTCTGTTGTAATTGTCTTTATTCTTATTATTATACTATGTTACTTCATACTGTTTCATTTTCCTTATGTATATGTATATGACTGGTGGGGTCCTGACCTTCCTCGTCATTACTCGACCGAGGTTAGGCTTGACACTTACTGGGTGCTGCCGTGGTGTACACATGCCTTTTCCTGCACTTGTATTTCATGTGCAGATTCAGATTCTTTGATTCGGCCCAATTCTTCATAGACATCGAGGTATATCTGCCGCGTCCGCAGACCGATGAGTCCCTCTCTATTCTCTCTTGTAGTTATAGCCCTTTTTGTATTTCTTTTGATTTAGACATTCCAGAGTTAGAACACTATGTAATATCCATAGCTTGTGAATCGTCAATTTTTGGGTTTTGGGAGTTGTTCAATTTTTAAGATCTTGTATTTGGTTATGCCGAGCGACATCTTAAGCGCTTCTATATTGCTTATCTTCAGTTTTTATTAGTTTTTTCGCGTTTTATTTCTTTTTCGCAACCTGTTAAGTTTACCAAGTCGTAGAGACTAGGTGCCATCACGACATGTTCATGGAGGGTGAACTTGGGTCGTGGCAAGTTGTGAGGATGTAATTTTTTCCCTACGAAATATTCCTACAAAATCCACAAAAGTAAATATTTTCTTATTGGTTTTTATTTTTATAGGATTTCTTTTAAAATTGTTTACATTTAGTTGTATTTTTGTGCATATTAAAATCATAATAATGTTCAATTCTTCATTTTATAGCATTTTAGATCTTAATTGTATTTAGTAATTAATTATATTAATTAAATGTATTATTAAATAAAAAATCACAAAATACAATGGTCATCTTTCCTACATTTAGCTTTTAGTGTTAAATTCATAATTTCCTTTCGTTAGCGCTAAGTTAGTAATTATTAAAAATATTAGAAAATAGTAACTAGGTCAGTTTTGCAAATTAGAATTAAGTTAGGATTTTTAATTAATTTTGTAGAATTTAAAATCAAAGAAAACAAAGAAAAAGAAATAAGGAGTCTATTTGGTCTTAGTTAAAATTGAGCCAAAAACAACTTCAGTGACCCAATTTGCTCACAATCTCGCCTAGCCCACATCCCCAATCCAGTCACCCCCTTTAAACCAAAACCGACCCAATTTTTACCCTTTTAATCTCGACCCTTCATCTTAGTGGATCCAAAGGTCCTGAACTCCCACCCCCACCCCATAAATCTGTCCGAAGATCCTTAAACCCCCAAGACCTCATCTTCCCCTATTCTTATCTCTTCCAAAATCCCATCCAAATCCTAGTCGTCCCCAAATCCCTCACAACTGACTGGCGGCCAACCTCAACCGCACCGAAACAAACACCCTACACTCCTCAACCTCCCCCATCATCAATATACCATTAACCTTCCCAAAAGCCCCAGCAAATTCGTCAATTTCCAGATCTGAAATTCGAGGGAAAACCTAGATTCGCGTTTTTGTCAATTTCTACAGTATTCATGTTCATTTTGATCTGAGACTCGCATGAATCGATTGCTCTCAATGAGAGCAATCGTTTTGGGTTAGTTGTGACCCATTTCGAAGTATACCGGATCCGGCCAGCGAGTCTATGTCCCAAATTTATCCACTTTTCAGGGTAATCATCTCTTTTCTTGTTAACTTAAATTAGCTATTTGGGATTAGCTACTGTTTTAAGGTTTTTTTTTTTGTGTCTTTTAGTTTATAAGTCATTTGTTTGATTAATTTGTACACTATGTTAATTAGTTCAATTGAATACTCCTTGATTAGTTAATTAAATTAGGTAAATCATAATTCTTTCCTTATTTTTTTTGTTGTTTCTTAGGTCCTCTAATTAATTACTTTTAATACTATTACTATTTTATTAGACTAGTTTTGTTATATTGTCTTAGATTTGGCATTTTGGTCAGAAATTAAGCTGAAAAGAGATGAAATAAAAAATAATAAAAAAATAAATAAAAGTGGTAGATAATAAGAAGTTTCTAGATGAGGGAGAACTGCCCCAATTTGGTTAAGAAAAATGCTGAAAATGAGATAAACATATGAAAAAGGGACAGTTGTATAAAAATTAGTTAAAAGATGCCAATTTCCCAATTTTCAGCTGACAGAATCTTTCACGCCTCTACGATTTTTTCTCACAAGAAAATACACTCACATTCTATATAGGAGACTATATACACTCACTCATAGGAAACATACTTAATTCACTGAAAAAATCCATAGCCATTCGTTTTCTGAAATAACTTTCAACGCAGGTACAGTCAAAAGGTACTTTGTGGGATCCTCTATACAACATTAATGTTCTCTGGTTGGATGAAGAAGACTTTCAATCTCACCCAAACACTATCAACCCTTTGTAAACCATTTAAGCCGGTTACTTTTCTTTGATTATCCTCTTTAAAACTTGAAAGTGTTATACAAATTTAAAAAACAAAAAAAAAAAAGACAAAAAGAAAATGAAATGAAAAATGAAAACAAAAGGAAAAAGGAAAGGAAAAAGGAAAGGAAAAAGAAAGAGAAAAGAAAACAAATAGAAGAAAAAGAAAAAAAAATCAAAAATAAATTTCCTTGAACTACGTTCAACTTGGTCGAAAGGACACGTAGGAAGCCTCTCTCTAGGGTTCAGTCACACCAAAACAAAAATTTACATCCCCTCAATGAAACTGGGGTAGATGATTTGGCGATGGTTTCACCTGAAAGGTTCCAAAGTTGTATTTCAATCCAATTTATTTTCACCCAAATGCTTTCCAAGTCATTCCGATTAATCGGCAAGAATGTTCAAGAATTGGAGGATATGTTCAGTCGGATATGATACAACAAAATGGGAGAAATAAAATGAGAGAGTCTTACTGGTGAAAACTTATAGGCATCGTAAGTCGATGGTTAGTAGAGAATGTAAAAATGAGAGAGTCTTTTCAGTAAAAACTCGCAAAGAGCACTATAAGGCGATGGTGAGAAGATAAATGAGATAAACCAGTTGGTGAAAACCTACAAAAGGCGCAATTGATCGAAAACAAGATCTTCACACCCATGGGAATCAACACAGTCTGGGGCAAGGTTTCTCAGTTTTGAGGCAAAAGTTGTGACGAATTTCTGAAAGCCGGACGATTTTCAAAGATCAGCATCTAGTCCAAAAGGCATGTCATGTTCATTGAAATCCGCATGTACTCCAGTTAAGTCTTTCTTTCCTTTCCTCGAAAGGGATACCTCTTATCTAAATTCATTATCCATCTCATTATTTATTTTTCTTTGAATCCCTTTCGGTCTAATTCTATTCCAAAACTAAGGTGAAGAAGGAATGTCAAGATTGATTTACAAAACTTTTGCTTGATACAAGTTAGTGTGCAAGAAAAAAAGGGCACTCAACCTCAACAGGGGTTTCAAGTCGACCCCGACTGGCCCTGGTGGCCGATGCTTCAAAGTTAAAACTCTTTGAAGGAGAAAAGCAAATTAAAATGCCAATAAGGTAAAATAAAGGGGAAAAGATTGAGTCTCACGTGGCTAACCATCTTGGAAAAGTTTGAAAAGTCAAAGGTTCCCGAATGCTCTAAAGTTAAATTTAGAAGAAAGGAGTGAAAAGCCTACAAAGGCAAAATGAAGCTAAAAAAGGTTAAGTCCCACGTGACCAGCCGTCAAGGCAAGGTCTGGAAAAGCCAAAGGTTCTTCGGGGCCAGAAATGAAATCGGTCTTCAAGAAACAACCAGATGCAGTTGAAAGTATCATCAAAAGAACCGAGTCGAGATCAAATGCCTGAAACACTCAAGGTCACAAAACCAACCACCGTTTCAAACTGACAAATTATATTTTGTTTGAATCATAGGAAACAGGTGAAATCTAAAGCAACCTTGCAAGAAGTAGGTGCAACCAAAAAAACGCATGGAGACTAAAATAGATCTGTAGCAACAACCACTCCAAAAAAGGGAAGTCTTCTTTACTCATTCTCTTTATAAAAAAATTATAGTAAGAACGTTCCAAATCACAGTAGTAATAGGGTCTCCAATCCTTAGTTGCATTTTCTAACATAGGTCTCCACTCTCTAGTTGATATTTTTTAGACATAGGGTCTCCATTCCCTAGTTTCTTTTCCACAATAGGGTCTCAAAACCCTAGTTGATGTTTATTTCAGCCATGGGGTCTTTAATCCCTAGTTGATGTTTATTTTAGGCATAGGGTCTCCACTCTCCAGCATGCTTTTCCAATATAGGTCTTCACTTCTTAGTTGATTTTATTTTAGACATAGAGTCTCCACTCCCTAGTCGCTTTTTCAGCATAGGGTCACACTCCCTAGTTGATGTTTATTTTAGACATACGGTCTCCACTCCCTTGTCTGCTTTTCTAACATAGGGTCTCTACTCCCTAGTTGATTTTTGACAAAGGGTCTCCAGTCCCTAGTCTCTTTTCCAACATAGGGTCTCTACTCCCTAGTTGGTTTTATTTAGACATAGTAGCACCACTCCCTAGTCTCTTTTTCAACATAGGGTCTCCTCTCCCTAATTGGTTTTATTTTAGACATAGGGTCTCAACTCCTTAGTCTCTTTCCCAATAAATGGTTTCCACTCCCTAGTTGCTTTCCTTTTAGACATAGCGTCACCATTCCTTGATCTCTGTTTTCTTAGGGTACACTAATCCCGACCTTTTATTTCTTTCAACAATAAAATAGTATAGGGTTTGGTTACAAATAACTCACAAAATCTTCCTAGTTAAAACTGGGGTAAAACAATTTTGTTCATTCATTTGTCTTGGTGTTAGAGCAGGTTTTTACCTCGAGGCACAGGGTTCGAGATGACCAAAAGAAGACGTCTCAATAAAAAAATAAGGAAAAGAAAAGAAAAAAATGAATCTGAAGTACAGAAATGGAGAAAAGATGTAGACTGCTCAAGACATGACTGAAGTCACAAGCATTACATGTCCCGTCTTGATCCTAGAAGGCCAAAGAAGAACGAACTAGCACCTACAACTAATAAGCATCAAGGTTCTTATCAGAGCCTGCATGAATAACTAGACAAGGATCAAGATCAAGTTTCAGAATAATTAGAGATATGAACCTTGTAACTCATAGCTGATAGACTTGTTTAGTTTCTTTTCATTTTGATTTTGGTGTAATAAGGAGCTCAACAAGCATAAGCAAAAGCAACAGCAGTGAAATCACAGCTACCAAAATTTCCAGAACTTCTCTAACCTTATTCTTTTATAGCCGAGGATATGTAGGCAACTTGCGAAGCAAGGTTCGGTCAAACTTTTCAAAATGCTTCCTATGGAGTGTCAATTGGGCAAAAATTGCTCGTAATTGCTCACTTTTTCTTTGCCCGAAAACTCTTTATGTTTTCGAGCAAAGAGGGGTAGCTGTGAGCACATAATTTTTGCCCTACGAAATATTCCTACAAAATCCACAAAAATAAACTTTTTTGTTATAAAATAAAGACTGTAATGTAAAGACAAGTATAGAGAGAGACTGATATATTATTCAAATTCAAACTGAAGTACATAATGAACTGAAAAATCTTCTATTTATAGAATAAAGGAAGCTGCTGTGTAAGCTGCTACTGCAAGCTGCTGTGTAAGCTGCTACTACAACCTGCTATGTAAGCTACTATAAGCTGCTGTGTAAGCTGCTACTCCAAGCTGCTGTGTAAGCTACTACAAGCTGGTGTGTAAGCTGCTACTATATCCGATATGGATAATCTTGTACTAAGAGTAATATTTATCCATAACGGAGTACTGAAAGGATAAGCTCATTATACCCGCTATGGATAATCTTCTACCGGAGGTAATATTTATCCATAACTGGATACTGAAAGGATAAACTTATTATACTTGGTATGGATAATCTTCTTTCTGGGGTAATGTTTATCCATAATCGGGTACCGAAGTGATAAGCTTCTTCAGGAGGCTTATTTCCAATAGAGTACTAA